>CM067298.1:128793951-128923626 GCA_034231615.1 Meghimatium bilineatum
GTTAGTTAGTTAGTTAGTTAGTTAGTTAGTTAGTTAGTTAGTTAGTTAGTTAGTTAGTTAGTTAGTTAGTTAGTTAGTTAGTTAGTTAGTTAGTTAGTTAGTTAGTTAGTTAGTTAGTTAGTTAGTTAGTTAGTTAGTTAGTTAGTTAGTTAGTTAGTTAGTTAGTTAGTTAGTTAGTTAGTTAGTTAGTTAGTTAGTTAGTTAGTTAGTTAGTTAGTTAGTTAGTTAGTTAGTTAGTTAGTTAGTTAGTTAGTTAGTTAGTTAGTTAGTTAGTTAGTTAGTTAGTTAGTTAGTTAGTTAGTTAGTTAGTTAGTTAGTTAGTTAGTTAGTTAGTTAGTTAGTTAGTTAGTTAGTTAGTTAGTTAGTTAGTTAGTTAGTTAGTTAGTTAGTTAGTTAGTTAGTTAGTTAGTTAGTTAGTTAGTTAGTTAGTTAGTTAGTTAGTTAGTTAGTTAGTTAGTTAGTTAGTTAGTTAGTTAGTTAGTTAGTTAGTTAGTTAGTTAGTTAGTTAGTTAGTTAGTTAGTTAGTTAGTTAGTTAGTTAGTTAGTTAGTTAGTTAGTTAGTTAGTTAGTTAGTTAGTTAGTTAGTTAGTTAGTTAGTTAGTTAGTTAGTTAGTTAGTTAGTTAGTTAGTTAGTTAGTTAGTTAGTTAGTTAGTTAGTTAGTTAGTTAGTTAGTTAGTTAGTTAGTTAGTTAGTTAGTTAGTTAGTTAGTTAGTTAGTTAGTTAGTTAGTTAGTTAGTTAGTTAGTTAGTTAGTTAGTTAGTTAGTTAGTTAGTTAGTTAGTTAGTTAGTTAGTTAGTTAGTTAGTTAGTTAGTTAGTTAGTTAGTTAGTTAGTTAGTTAGTTAGTTAGTTAGTTAGTTAGTTAGTTAGTTAGTTAGTTAGTTAGTTAGTTAGTTAGTTAGTTAGTTAGTTAGTTAGTTAGTTAGTTAGTTAGTTAGTTAGTTAGTTAGTTAGTTAGTTAGTTAGTTAGTTAGTTAGTTAGTTAGTTAGTTAGTTAGTTAGTTAGTTAGTTAGTTAGTTAGTTAGTTAGTTAGTTAGTTAGTTAGTTAGTTAGTTAGTTAGTTAGTTAGTTAGTTAGTTAGTTAGTTAGTTAGTTAGTTAGTTAGTTAGTTAGTTAGTTAGTTAGTTAGTTAGTTAGTTAGTTAGTTAGTTAGTTAGTTAGTTAGTTAGTTAGTTAGTTAGTTAGTTAGTTAGTTAGTTAGTTAGTTAGTTAGTTAGTTAGTTAGTTAGTTAGTTAGTTAGTTAGTTAGTTAGTTAGTTAGTTAGTTAGTTAGTTAGTTAGTTAGTTAGTTAGTTAGTTAGTTAGTTAGTTAGTTAGTTAGTTAGTTAGTTAGTTAGTTAGTTAGTTAGTTAGTTAGTTAGTTAGTTAGTTAGTTAGTTAGTTAGTTAGTTAGTTAGTTAGTTAGTTAGTTAGTTAGTTAGTTAGTTAGTTAGTTAGTTAGTTAGTTAGTTAGTTAGTTAGTTAGTTAGTTAGTTAGTTAGTTAGTTAGTTAGTTAGTTAGTTAGTTAGTTAGTTAGTTAGTTAGTTAGTTAGTTAGTTAGTTAGTTAGTTAGTTAGTTAGTTAGTTAGTTAGTTAGTTAGTTAGTTAGTTAGTTAGTTAGTTAGTTAGTTAGTTAGTTAGTTAGTTAGTTAGTTAGTTAGTTAGTTAGTTAGTTAGTTAGTTAGTTAGTTAGTTAGTTAGTTAGTTAGTTAGTTAGTTAGTTAGTTAGTTAGTTAGTTAGTTAGTTAGTTAGTTAGTTAGTTAGTTAGTTAGTTAGTTAGTTAGTTAGTTAGTTAGTTAGTTAGTTAGTTAGTTAGTTAGTTAGTTAGTTAGTTAGTTAGTTAGTTAGTTAGTTAGTTAGTTAGTTAGTTAGTTAGTCGTCGGATCATCATCACTACAAACTGGACACGTCCATACTTGCTCCGATCTCTCCTTGAGTGTATCCGCCATCACACTTCTGCTGACAGTACCGGTCCTATGCTGGTTGACCATCATTCTTTTGCGCCCTCCAAAATGTTTATTTCTAGCAACACCGCATTTCAATCCCTGATCTTTAATCCTGACCATTGAAAAGGAATCATCATCCACATTAGTCTTACTCTCACGTGTTATATCTCTTAAGGAATTCAAAACGTCAGCGCGATCCATTGCCCCATCACCCTATGCCATAATAGTGCATGGTGCCAGTTGATCTACTCTTTCATTGCCTCGAACGCCCACATGTCTCGGTACGAAAATAGATGTAACCACTTTCAAGCTCGCATTTCTCAAGGCCTCAATCCGCTGTTCGCGAACGAGACCCACTTGTACCTTCTTAATCATACTCATAGAGTCACTCAAGATGCAGACCTGCGTTACCGTCTGTGTTCGTAGCCACTCAAATGCCTTGAAAACCGCCATGGTCTCCATGGTCATACTACTCTTAGTGACCGCAAAGGCACCACTTTCCTCCTTGATCGTTTTACCTGCGCACTGAGCTGTAAAGGCCCAAGCACTGCGAACATGTCTACTCACAGATCCATCAGTGTATATAATCACGTCCCTCTTTTTGGTATTCTCACTGATTAAAACCTGCACTACTTTCTACACAGCCGTGGGACACAATTCTCTGCATTCCCTGCTAAGTGATATTACTTCTCTCAAACAAGTTTCGAAATCGGTGGGTAAACTTATCCATTCCTCACCTGCTTCCACATCCTGTAATCAATCTGCACACGCTTTTTATGGCATACTCAGCATGTCCCATCCACGACCTTCCTCTCTTGAGTCTGCTGCCTTTAACTTTCTGTATTTCGGAATGCAGCGGATGTTCCTTATCTGTATATATTTGAAGGTACGCCCGTGCACAGCAATACTTTATTCTATGCTCAGCTGTTGGGCAGTCAAGTAGGTTTGGCATAGCTCTTGTCAATGTGTCTCCTGTGCATCCCAGTATGATACGCATTGCTGCATTCTGGATTCTATCCAGTCTTTCGATCTGAGTTTGACCAAGAGTCAGAATTGCCAGTGCATATTCCACCACAGCCACAACCAAACACTGGTACAAAAGAAATAACAACCTCTGCTCACACTACGCAGCAGCCATAACCTTCATTGCTGCTAAGCCTTTGCCTACCCTTATGATAATGTGGTCAACATGTTCCCTGAAACTCATGCTTCTGTCAAAAAACACACCCAGATATCTCATTGTGCTAGTTCTTTCTAAATTTTTCCGGACAACGAAACTTGTATGTCAGCAACGCCGCACCTTTTGTCTCGTCCGCCTTCTGCCAGAAGGTATCGTCGCTCTGGAAATCGGCAATAATCACGCGTCTTGTCAAACCAATCATGGACTTGTGTAAACGCCAGAACAATTTTAGTGACTTTTCGCGTGTGATCTCCTGGCTAAATTCGTCCCATTTTAACGCCTTTGCTGACTTTGCAATATCTTTGTGAACATCTAGTATTCACCGGAAACATCAAGGAAGAAGAGGCAGAGAAAGACAGAGAGTTGTGGGGAAACATGATCGCCTAAACCACGTGTCATGGCACTTGATTGATTAACCTTTTAATGTAGAAGCCGTTCAAAAAGTATGTCGTATTTGTACACATGTAAAAACATCAATTCATTCAAAGTAGAGATCATCAAAGAAAGAAACAGATTGGCAGGAAATGCTCAATTTATTATCAATAAAAATCTGTAATTTTGAATAGACATGTGTCGATTTCTATAGAGCAGTGTGGAACCCTTGTGTTCAACCAGCTATGAACCCGCGGGATTAGTATAAATAGGACAGTATTGATATTGAATAAGGAAAGGGGGATTTTTTAGGTAGAAGAGTCAATTAAAAAAACTCACCCTGTGCAAGACGTTTTAACTACAAGGGCGTGCGAACTTTCAAACACGAGAAACTCGGAAACATGCAACTCTCAGATTAGAAAAATACAGCTTGGAAAGATAGCGTATGACAGGACGCGAATTGGTGACAACAACATAGGTTTTTTGGTCGGTTTTCTATAGCACGAGCTTTTGGGGTCGCAAAAACGACTTTAAATGCTGAAAAATGAAGGAAATACGGGCAATTTAATCTTATTTATAATGCAAAACAGTTAAATATGAACGGTTATTGAACAATACTGATCACGTATTACTATCTTGGGTTACTGTAACATTCCTCCCACTCTCGTGGTTTCCAAGTCAGGAAGCTTCAATTTAGATACAGTCCTAAATTAAATGTTACCTTCGGGGTTAGAAACTTCTGGACCATGGACCATTGTGGCAATAGGGATATTTTTATTTGGCGTGTTGAAGTCAACCGAGGATGGACTAAAAATCCAATAATTATGGGATCTTGTTTCATAGTTACTAGATGGACTTGTATTGTGGCACGGTAGAAGCTCACCAATCGATCTTATTGACAACACAAGAGACAAATATTCGTGGAGAAATATGATCGCCTACGCCAGTCGGCATGGCACTTGATTGTTTGATTGTTTCATGGTACTATACATGAAATTGTATGCTAACTATAACGTGCACACTACTCGTCTTATTGTGGTTAGATAACGTTTACCCTTTGTCAACTGGAAGGAAAAATATCAACATGGGAAGCCACTCTTTGTGACTTTCGTGGATCTAATCGTGGCTCATGACTTTACGTGCATTTTAGCGGCATAAATGAGGCCTAAATTCGTTAATTTGATTGATTATTCCCGTGTTTTCCTATGGTAAATATTTATATACTTGTAATCACATGCCAAAAATAGCAATTGCTACTGCAAGTATATAAATATTAGTCGTAACTTGACAAATAATAAAAAACTAATCGAATTAAGGCCTCATTAATTCAGCTAGATGCCTGTACTGCAGAGAGCCAAGGTATAACTAAGGATTTTGACACTGTTAGCAGACCAGATATATATAACATTCCAAAATGTACTGGTTGTCCACCGAAACTACTAGACCTGGTTACTTCCTTTCATGAAGAAGTGCGCGTAAACATCTCGTTCGAGAGTAATACATTTGATAGTTTTGAAGTAAAGATTGAAGTAAAGCATAGATGGGTTCTAGCTCCCTCAATCTTCGTTATCTTCATCTCAGCGCTTCTCAAACATGATCTTGCAGATACAGCAAGTGACGTTTTCATCAGCACCCGTTACGATGAATCACTCATCAACTTAGCACGTCTAAGAGCGGCGACGAAAATATCATAGATACTCTGCAGTTCTCTTTGCCGATGATGCTGCACTAGCGACACACAGTGATGCCACCCTGCAGTCCCAAATTGACAACATGGTTAAGGTCTGGGAACTGTTCTCTATGACAATAAGCACCACTAAATTTGTGGGCATGTATCAGGATATACAGTACCAACAAACATCACCTTAAACAACACTCGTATAAAGCAAGTTGCTAAATAGGATACACATCCACCTTTTCCCTAGACAATGAAATAAACGCATGTATAGGAAAAGCGGCTACCATTTTTTGTGGACTGTCAAAGCGAGCTTGGAAAAATCATAAGCTAAAATTGAAAACTAGGACACCAGATTTATCAAAGATGGGAGCTGAGTGCACTATACAGCGGATCTGAAATATGGACCACCTACATCAAACATGAGAAGAGATTTAACATCATTCATCTAAGATGTCTCCGCAAGATCTTAAACATTAACCATCACGACAAAACCACAAACATGAAAGTGTTACGCCACACACAGCTACGTCATGGACACACTCAATATAAATAGATTGCGTTGGTTGGGTCACGTCCGCAGAATGCCAAACTGCCACATCCCAAAACAAGTACTATTTGGGGAACTGGTTGACGGCCATCGAGTCCGCGGTAGATCAATGCTGAGGTTTTAAAACAGATGCAAATCCTCAATGATAAGCTTCCACATAGAATCCACAAACTGAGAAAACAGGGCGAAAACTCGGGATGTCTGGAGGTAGAACCTGCGTGCGAGAGCAGCGTTGTTCAGAAATAATATGTTTAAAGATATGGAAGAAAAAAGAGAAAGATGTAAACAAAATCTTCCGTTGCTGTGATATGATCGCTTGACAAGTCCTAATTTCTGAGTAAATGTTCAACGGATTGCGTCTTCGTATTGTTAAATGACCGTCTCAAAAAGGGCATGCGTGTGTATCACGATTTTGAAATTCAAGTGCAGAATTGTTAGAGACATCAACAAAAATAGCTAACACTTCTTATCGGTAAATGCTGAAACCTCGTATACGTTATACATTAGTAGCAGATGTTAGGTATTGGTCACTTGGTATCAATAAGTCATCACAAACTAGAGGAGCGGAAGAACATATAAACACTCCTCAGCGTGGAAGGCAGCAATAGTGACACTTGCGTTTAAGTTGTTAAATGCATGCTACCGTGTTTCACGTTCACTTTCTACGAGAAACAACTGACGTGTGTCAAGCGATAACAGTTCAGAAAGATGAAGATCATGAACACAAATTCGACGCGGGTTGACGCCATTGTTTTATTTTCCAAATAATATTCTCCTAATGTGTTAGAGAGAGACACATGAATGGTGGACGTTGCTGAAAACATCTGGGCGACACCTGCAAACGGTTTGAAACAGAAGTACTAGTTTAACCAAGGATGGAGACAGAATACGGGAGAAAAGAAATGAACGGAATCATCACACAGATGGCGTCTACAAATAAATGAATTGATACAGTGAGCGCATCTTTCCAAGACACTTGGAAGGAATAATAATTTGTTTCGGTAAAGTCTCAAAGTTTTCAAATGCAAACATTTGTGCATTGCATGAGGCCAGGATTTTATCGACTAGAAGGAAGCAGTTTCGATAATAACATTATTGGTAAGTTCATGTTTGAGGAAATATTGCAGATTAATTTAAAGGCCCGTAAATGATACTATTATTTTATAAATGGCCCTTGGCACAGAAACAGATTCCCCTCATTTATGCTGCCTGATTGTCTGAAGATATTCCCCGCATCTGTGTTACCTGATAGAACCCTGTTTCCCAACATGGGGCGTAGGCCCTACATGGGAACAATTTGATTGTTCAGCCGGGAAATCCAATCATTAGCACGTCTAGAGTTTCAAAACTAACTGCCTACTGTGACTACACTTGTATACAAAGACAAATTGATGGCATCTCAATATGAAATACGCCTTCGTTAACCCTTTATAAGGCAGAGAAGTAGAGAAGCCTGAGTGTGAGGTGTGCCACTAACATGTTTCAAAATAGCTTCGTATGGAATGTTCCACTATGGCCGGATGTAGATTTCCCACTACAGGAGCAATGACTCTAATTGCGTCAGTATGTTTTGATGGCAATATTTTGGTTATTATAATGTTTGCAAACATAATTATTATTAACGAAGAACCCTGATACACATCGGTATGTATTTGTCTTATATGTGTTATTTCTGTGGTTTCAGAGAAGAAGAAAAT
The DNA here is from genome assembly GCA_034231615.1 of Meghimatium bilineatum. Taxonomy (NCBI): domain Eukaryota; kingdom Metazoa; phylum Mollusca; class Gastropoda; order Stylommatophora; family Philomycidae; genus Meghimatium; species Meghimatium bilineatum. The sequence continues at coordinate 128,801,353 of CM067298.1, forward strand.
AAGTCCAAGAACTATAATTTGCAGGAGAAGAAAAATAAACTTCGTCTCAAATAAATATGCATATTTTCGAAATTACAAATATTTATTACACACCCCAAAACAATAACAACGAAGATGTCAGCATGTTACCTACTAGTCAATAATAAATACTTTATTGTTACTAAATAGTCACTTAAATAGACTAAGGCTGGTTCTATCACTCTGTGTCCATGTGGGCAGGCAGCATAAACAGCGGAACACCTTTAAGACTGCATTACAAACCAGCTAAGGGAAGATCATAGGCCCACAGATGTCCACGGAAAGATGTATGGGAGCACTCATAAGTTTTCAAATACAGCAACATTCATTTAATAAAAACGAACTTGCTGTGTATACATGTCAAACTTCGAACGAAATGTAATTTTTGTGATTTATTTATTCAAAAATAATACTAACAATTAATTTTGATATATTAAATTAAATTTACTAGATAGTTTATTGTTAGTTTCAGTTGCACAGTAAAATGAGCAGTGTAAGGAAAAAAAAGTGCATCAGTATATAGAAGAATACTTACAATTTGGATTAATACCCGCTGTCCATGAACAAATGTCCACCTTTTTGTCTGTTATGCACACAATGCTTCATCAACAAATCAATGAAGCGAGGTCTTATTGAGGAGCATTCGTGATTCATGATTAGAAAACTGGCGACACAGCACGTGGGTCATTCCCATAAGTGCCCCGACTTCTGTTCCAGCATCCATTCGACTCGATGGTGTGTCGAGTTCAATGCCGCTGAAACAGACGTCTACATCAGGGCAAAACTCTGACCCCTGAGACAGTTTTCTTTGTTGTTCCGCCCACCCACGCCGTGCCCGTAACTAGTTCAAGCACAAAGTTAGCGTGTCATAACGACATGGTAACTGTTATCGAAGGTTACGACTACGGAGCATATTGAGGGGTATTTGAAGGCAAAACATAATACTTATGTCCAGATTTTAATTACTTTCAAACTTTAAACAAGAATTTTTTTTTAATAAACAACATTAAAATCTGTGTTTTTTGCTTACACTGCAACTGTCAATCGTACTCTAGAGAATAGTTATGCACATTCTTTACTTATTACTAAATCTGGTATACAAAAATTATATGATTTAATCAGACTATCAATGTCAGCGTTTCTGAAAACAGTTCTGGAGAAAATATGACAAAGACGTGAAAGTTATACCACTCAGTAACAATACTGTTAGCAGAAGAATATATGAAAACAGTGAAAATATTGAAATACAACTTGTTGGAAAGCTGAAAACAAGAACATTCTCACTGCAAATGGATGAATCAATTTTGAGAGACAATGAATCAGTGATGATAACTTACGTAAGATATATTTATAAAAGGTGATTTTGTTGAAGAAATATTTTTCTATAATTCATTAGAGAGCACATACAAAGATGTATATAATAAGCTAGAAATTTCTAAGATGTCAATAGTATGTCTGTCATGTGACGTATTCACTCCAGAACGTTGTCGTCCCAATGAACTTCCTGAACACCTTTCTGTATTGGACGATGCGGCTTGTATTTTCCAACGACGTATTCATGTTGTTATCTTTAATGTCGTCAGTCCATCGTCTTCATGATCTGCCTTCCCTGCTCCACCCCGGTACTCTGCCCTCCATTATTTGTCTTTCTAAACAGCTGTGTCTCTTTCTATAACCAAACAGGTGTAGTTTTATTTTTGTTATTGTGTTTAGTAACCAAAACTCTGGAATCTTCAATGTGTTTATAAAATCTGAGTTTCTGATTTTTTCCTTCCATGATATTCTAAGTATCTTTCTGTAGCATTTCAGCTCGAAGGCGTTGATTTTCTTTGCCGCTGTTTTACCTATCACAGCCGTATGTTGCAACCGAAAAATTAAAAATTCATAGCATTAGCAATTTCGTTTCTATTATGTTGTTTTTCTATTATGTTGTTTTCTCATATGTCATTCAACCATGCTATTTTACAATATTCCATTGTCAATCTCTTCCTATTTCTGCCATGCAATCTCCTGCACCGTTGATGTTTGCTCCTAAGTATACGAATTTATCCACATTCTATCTCGGTATTGTCTATTCTGATTTTTGGTTGTTGTGTTGTTATATCTGTTGTCTTTTTTTGTTTGCGAGTTTAAATATAAGTTTTGTGATTCAGTATATTTCTTTCTGTTTTTGATTAGCTGCTCCAATCCCTTTGTAACATTTGAAAGAAACACAGTGTCGTCTGCGTAGCGTAGTTCAGGGATTTCAAAACCACCATTGTCAATAGTTTTCTAAGAAAAATATCACATCTTGTGCTGTAGATAGTGCTCCTAACATGGACAAGAAAAACGGCTGCTTAAAATTGATGAAAGATGAGGATCCAGAAATGCTTCTTGTGCATTGTGTTATTCTATGGGAAAATCTGGTTGCTAACACATATTCCACCTGTTCTTCATGAAGTACTCAAATCAAATATTTCTCCTGTTCTTTATGACGCACTCAAATCAAATATTTCTCCTGTTCTTCATGAAGTACTCAAATCAAATATTCCACCTGTTCTTCATGAAGTACTCAAATCAAATATTGCACCTGTTCTTCATGAAGTTCTCAAATCAAATATTCCACCTGTTCTTCATGAAGTATTCAAATCAAATATTCCACCTGTTCTTCATGAAGTACTCAAATCAAATATTCCACCTGTTCTTCATGAAGTATTCAAATCAAATATTCCACCTGTTCTTCATGAAGTACTCAAATCAAATATTCCACCTGTTCTTCATGAAGTACTCAAATCAAATATTCCACCTGTTCTTCATGAAGTACTCAACTCAAATATTTCTCCCGTTCTTCATGAAGTACTCAAATCAAATATTTCTCCCGTTCTTCATGAAGTACTCAACTCAAATATTTCTCCCGTTCTTCATGAAGTACTCAAATCAAATATTTCTCCCGTTCTTCATGAAGTACTCAAATCAAATATTTCTCCCGTTCTTCATGAAGTACTCAACTCAAATATTTCTCCCGTTCTTCATGAAGTACTCAAATCAAATATTTCTCCCGTTCTTCATGAAGTACTCAACTCAAATATTTCTCCCGTTCTTCATGAAGTACTCAAATCAAATATTTCTCCCGTTCTTCATGAAGTACTCAACTCAAATATTTCTCCCGTTCTTCATGAAGTACTCAAATCAAATATTTCTCCTGTTCTTCATGAAGCACTCAAATCATATATTTCTGCTGTTCTTCATGAAGAACTCAAATCAAATATTTGTCCTGTTCTTCATGGAGTACTCAAATCAAATATTTGTGCTGTTCTTCATGAAGTACTCAAATCAAATATTTGTCCTGTTCTTCATGAAGTACTCAAATCAGTTATAAAATGTGCCAATGATATTAAAGTTAATGCCAAATGTGAACGTCTCTTCCAACTTTTTTGTGAAGAACAAAATGAAGATCATGTGACAGGTGAAACTATTACTTGAGTGACAGGTGAAACTATTACTTGAGTGACAGGTGAAACTATTACTTGAGTGACAGGTGAAACTATTACTTGAGTGACAGGTGAAACTATTACTTGAGTGACAGGTGAAACTATTACTTGACACTGAAGTAAGGTGGTTCTCGATAGGGATTTGCTTGAAAAATGTATGTAACTATTTGATGCAATTATTGACTTTTTAAGTGAAAAACCTGAAATGTAGAATCTGTTAACTGTCGATGGTAAAGCATTTGTGTGCTACTTAGCTGACATCTTTGACAAACTAAATATATTAAATCAACAACTTCAAGGAACAAATAAAACTCTCGACCATGCAAAATCGAAGATATTTTGATTTTATTATATTTATTGAATTATGTCGAAAATATATCTGTAACAAAAATTTTGAACAGTTTCAATAACTACAAAAATATGAATTGACTGATACCGCTGTACCTGTTACTGTCGATCATCAGAAAATTTTGTCCGCTGATTAAAAAGAAAGATTTCTATTATTTAAAACAAATTGATTTTCCACACTGGATGATGCAGTGGAATATTAGTGGACTTGTCTGATATTTCAATGCTGTACCAAGAATTAGAAATGTAATATGATGAGTCAGGTACAACTGTTATCAATATAAAAGAAGCGATGGCATTGATTATGCTGTATAACTTTGTTATTGTACATATATTTAGAAATAATTCAAAAATTGAACATTTCACGATATTCATTCTTCACTAGACACACTCTTTCAATCATAAATCCGAGACATCTTGTTCATTCCATATACGTGACCATTAAACAATGTGTGTTGTCGAGTCCAAGACTACTCAGGTAAATTTCATTAATAATCAACAAAAACGTGCTAAAATCCTACAAAAATCTACACATTTTCTGGAAGTGATGCAATATCCAGACAACAACATTATCTCTTCCTTTCTCATCCACATGATTTAGTTATATCTAATTAGCATTGTCCACTCTTGGATTTGCTTTTCTATACCTGGTATGTGGGTTGTTTGGTTTTTTTTGGTTCATATGAGATCACATTGTCAATATTTTAGATGTGCAGATTTTTCCTTGTCAAGGGGAGATAAACCACTTCTATCTAAAGTATAATATTTTTTGAGTTAATGTTCTTGTGCATGGATAAAGTAATATTTTGCTTAAATGATGCATAGGATGGACAATCATCCACTAATTTTTTATGTGCTAGATGAAATTGTTTAGATAGATAAAGTTAGAAGGAAAATGGACACTTAACAAGCAAAAAGACATTTAACATATTTATATTTTGATATGCATATTGCTAACATTAACCGTCCCATATTGCTAACATTAACCGTCCCATATTGCTAACATTAACCGTCACATATTGCTAACATTAACTGTCACCTATTTGGCAACCGGTACTTGAACTTTTAGTTCAGGTTCATATCATAAGGAATGTGTCTTCGTTGAGACATTTCGTAGGAGTGACCAGAGTAGGTAGGAGTAAAAACTGACAAGTTTTCACGTGAGGAAAAAAAAGACATCATTTTCACTGCATGTCTTGTCTCGATTACTTACGTATGTCTTATGTCATATCATCTCGTCTCTTATTTCATAGTATTCCGTGTTTTATGACATATCATCACATGTCTTAAGTCGACTGAGAGCCTGTTAGGCAGTCATAAAGTAGGTGATATTGTGCTGATATTATCTCAAAAAGCATAACGGTCTTGTCAACCTAAACACGTAAAGTCTGATATTCGGCGAATTTACGCGTACGAGGTACGATGGTATCGGCCCACCGGGTAATGTAGGCGAACGCCAGCAACGCGGTGTGGACCACATCGGGCATGGTGAGACACGTAGAAAACCATGGTCATCCACTGCATCGTACTTCACTTCCAGTCGTCTCGATTCGTCTTGCCACTGGTTTCAAATGAGGTCCGACAAGAGTGAGGACGACGCTTTGCACAACTCTTCCTCACTTTAATCAAAATCCCCAGTGCAAGTCCTTTTTACAATCACAATTCAGCAGCTCAACAGCGGAGAGCAGTTAGAAATTCACGGATAGACCAAGATCCGTCTACAGTCGTTATTCCATGTCCAAACTGTCCAAGGACATTTACAGCTCGAATAGGGCTCATTAGCCATCTACGAACTCATAATCAAGGACATAACTAAAATTGAATTTTCAAAAGTGGATGTAACAAATGGTCATCATCACTTGTGATGGACAAACAACATTATCCCGTGTCTTATGTCATATTATCAAATGTCTTATGTCATATATCCAATGTCTTATGTCATATTATCCCATGTCTTATGACATATCTTCCCATGTCAACACAAACATGCATCAATAAACCTCCTAACACAAACATACACCCATACACCCCCCAACACAAAAATACATCTATAAATCCACCCCTCCTCCCCGAACGAAACATAAAAACCTCCTACACACAGGTGAGAAAAGCCTCATACTCACAGGTGAGGAAAGCCTCCTACTCACAGGTGAGAAAAACCTCCTACTCACAGGTGAGAAAAGCCGCATACTCACAGGTGCGAAAAATCTCCTACTCACAGGTGCGGAAAAACCTCCTACTTACAGGTGAGAAAAGCCCCATACTCACAGTTGCGATAAACGCAATTGTAAGGAAGAATTGCTGAGAAGACTCAGCAAAAGACATGCTGGGTAAGATACATGGTTCTCTTGACGCGCTGACAAGATACATCGTTCTCTTGACGCGCTGATAAGATACATGGTTCTCTTGACGAGTTGGAAAGATACATGGTTCTCTTGACGCGCTGATAAGATACATGGTTCTCTTGACGAATTTGGAAAGATACATGGTTCTCTTTACGCGCTGACAAGATACATGGATCTCTTGACGCGCTGACAAGATACATGGTTCTCTTGACGCGCTGACAAGATACATGGTTCTCTTGACGAGCTGGGCAACATACATGGTTCTCTTGACGAGCTGGGCAGGATACATGGTTCTCTTGACGCGCTGACAAGATACATGGTTCTATTGACGCGCTGACAAGATACATGGTTCTCTTGACGCGCTGACAAGATACATGGTTGTCTTGACGCGCTGACAAGATACATGGTTCTCTTGACGAACTGGGAAAGATACATGGTTCTCTTGACGAGCTGGGCAAGATACATGGATCTCTTGACGCGCTGACAAGATACATGGTTCTCTTGACGCGCTGACAATATATATGGTTCTCTTGATGAGCTGGGCAAGATACATGGTTCTCTTGACGCGCTGACAAGATGCATGGTTCTCTTAACGTGCTGGATAAGATACATGGTTCTCTTGAGCCCCTGGGCATGATACAAAGTTCTCTTGACGTGCTGGGCAAGATACATGGTTCTCTCGACACGCTTGGTAGAATACATGGTTCTCTTGACGAGCTGGGAAAGATACATAGTTCTCTTGACGGACTGGGTAAGATACATGGTTCTCTTGACGCGCTGACAAGATACATGGTTCTCTTGACGAGCTGGGCAACATACATGGTTCTCTTGACGAGCTGGGCAGGATACATGGTTCTCTTGAGTCGCTGGTTAAGATACATGGTTCTCTGGAAAAATCATTGTCTACAAAAAAGGTGTGTTGTTTTATTTAGAAACCAGATGGACTCCCGGAATGTCTGAGGACAGAAGAACTGTTTTACAGCCACTCTTAAGATATCACTGTCTCACTTTACCAAATTCATGGGAGAGTCTTCCAACAGAGTGAATCCGATTTTCGTAACAGAATGAAGAGTTATGCAGTAGCATTTGGAAGCAATCCATAAATTATGTCAACGGTGTTTTTTGGGGGAAGGGGCGGGATGGGAGGATAAAACAATTTTTGAATAATTAAGCTGGTCCCTGAATTCTATTCAGCTGTTGACAAGAGATAGGGAAGGGTTGGGGGGGGGGGAGGGTCATAAATTGGCAAACAATTATTGAGTTCATATATAAAGTCTTCACACACTGACTCACCAATCTAATCGTCAGTTCCCCCCTCCCCAGTCTGTCTGTCTGCGTTTATGTCAATCTCTATGTCAATCTATATGTCAATCTATATGTCAATCTATATGTAATCTATATGTCAATCTATATGTAATCTATATGTCAATCTATTTGTAATCTATATGTCAATCTATATGTCAATCTATATGTAATATATATGTCAATCCATATGTCAATCTATATGTCGATTTATATGTCGATCTATATGTCGATCTATATGTCGATCTATATGTCGATCTATATGTCAATCTATATGTCAATCTATATGTCAATCTATATGTCAATATATATGTCAATATATATGTCAATCTATATGTCAATCTATATGTCAATCTATATTTCAATCTATATCTCAATCTATATGTCAATCTATATGTCAATCTATATGTCAATCTATATGTCAATCTATATGTCAATCTATATGTCAATATATATGTCAATATATATGTCAATCTATATGTCAATCTATATGTCAATCTATATGTAATCTATATGTCGATCTATATGTCGATCTATATGTCGATCTATATGTCGATCTATATGTCGATCTATATGTCGATCTATATGTCGATCTATATGTCAATCTATATGTCAATCTATATGTCAATCTATATGTCAATCTATATGTCAATCTATATGTTAATCTATATGTAATCTATATGTCGATTTATATGTAATCTATATGTTGATTTATATGTAATCTATATGTAGATTTATATGTAATCTATATGTCAATCTATATGTCGATTTATATGTCGATTTATATGTCGATTTATATGTCAATATATATGTCAATCTATATGTCAATCCATCTACATATAGTTGTCTATATATCTGCATGCTGACCCTACTACCATCACAACTCTATTAATATGCACGAGATCTGGTTTCTCACATTGGGAAAACCACTACCACTCATACTGGGTCAGAATTCCTGCTGATTTGCTATCTTAGAACATGCTCATCAGAATGTACCACTCACTGACATCATCACTATTACCCTCTGACCCTATAGCTTTCACCTCGTACGTACGCTATCACTTCATATTCAGCAGAGTTCTGACAACCTTCATAAATGTGCTACATTTTTAATACAAGTAAAATGTTGTGTCATAGCACGCCCCTCATATTAATTTTCTTCTGATCATTGCTCGTAAACATGAGATGGCAAAAAGGGGGTGTATTCAGCTATTGGTATAATATTGGTGAACATTTGACATTTGGGTATAGACATCAGCAAAATTATAGTAGACAGGAGACTTTACACATACTTTATATTTGTGATACGGAACAGCATGTACAATGTTGTGATATACTCTACGTTGGTATATCTTGTCATATACTTTATACTTGTGATATACTCTACGATGGTGTATCTTGTCATATGCTTTATATGTGTGATATACACCACGCTGGTATATCTTGTCAACTAGGGTTGGAACATAACCAGATGAATTGGAGATGTCATGGATTGGGCAACACGTGGTAACTGTATGGTAACACGGGTTTACTTTTTAGCAGTGTTGCCCATAATTGAAAAATATATTAACATCGTGACAAAATGACAAACCAACGTTTCGACTAGAAAGTCTTCATTAGGATGAAAGACAAACGATAATCAACAAACTTTAGATAGAACATATATATAATAAGGCGATGATAGGAGGTTCGGGGGGGGGCGGGGGAAGAAATGACAACCAGGAGATAATAAGCATATTGGAAATATATATATCTTATGCTGAAAATACACAGCAAATATGCGATAAGTGAGAGAAAAATGAGCGTGGAAGGAAAAAACCCGAAAGCAAAGAAAGAGTAATTGTACAAATGAAAGCATATAGTAATGAAATAAATAACGTACATGTAGCTCGTATATGAAGCGCAGACTCCTCGAGGTTCTACATGAAGGTAAGTGTTGGCGAACATACCTGATATGTGTGCTATCTAAAACTTTAGCACTTGTTGAATGTAAAATATATATTAATTCATCCACCTATAAACGCATATCACGATACGGTCGTGGGGGTACTACTACATTGGATGCATGCGCATACAGAGGCCTTTAGCGATAAGGATAGGTGTGGTGATTCTTGTCCTGTCCATTCAATAATTGTCTTTAGAATTCTCTTCATTCCAGCATTAATTGCTCATCGAAGTATTGTTTGTGACAGATGATTTTATATTGGCATACATGTTTAAACCTTGCAAGTTTTTGTCTGCTCATATTAGCAAATATTTATTCTTGAATCTATACTTTCATGTGTTTACAAATCTTCGTAGTATTTCTGTTGGTTTCAGGTTTAATTGTCGGCGTCCATCTCCTCTACAATATCTCAAATATGTCTGCAAGTAAATATTTTCCCTGCAATAGTAATTCTGAAAAATCAGAATGCTTACGGTTTCTTACTTGTACAACTGACAATAATGTGTGATAACGTACTACAAGTTCTAGTATATTATATATTACTAATTCAGGAGATTAAACACGCGATATGCATTTGAAACAGTGCCTATGTGCAGTTTCCAGATTGACATTTGGAGATATGTTCTACTGTGCCAAATTCACCCATCGAATATATATATATATATACATATACGGCATGTATAGGCTAACATCCAACTCTACCAACCGCGACAATGAAGCTCATGTAATATGTATCATCAGTAATGTTCATTTATCCAGAAGTGTTTATGATGTCTCTGCAACATACAACTGTATTTTATAGATTTAAGAGTAGTATTTAAGTCGGTACATATTGAACATAAAAAATAAACATAACCAAACATAATAACAACGAAAACTTGGTACATATAATCTGATATTTATTACCAAAATCTGTATGTTTATGTGCTGTCTACATCTATCTATCTATTGCCATTTTATTTGTGACATTAAACGTTATGATTAATCCATCTATCCTTCCATCCATGCATGCATGCATCCATCAATCCATCCATGCAACTATCCATCTACATATCTATCTATCTATCTATCTATCTATCTATCTATCTATCTATCTATCTATCTATCTATCTATCTATCTATCTATCTATCTATCTATCTATCTATCTATCTATCTATCTATCTATCTATCTATCTCTCTATCTATCTATCTATCTATCTATATATCTATCTATCTATCTATCTATCTGTCTATCTATCTATCTTTCTATCTATCTATCTATCTATATATCTATATATCTATCTATCTATCTATCTATCTATCTGTCTATCTATCTGTCTGTCTGTCTGTTGTCTGTCTGGTTGTCTGTCTGTCTGTCTATCCATTTATTTATCTATCTATCTATGTACTTATTTGTTTGTCCGTCTTTCTATCACTATCTATCTATTGTTATTGTCAGGATCGTGTACCAGATACGGAAATTCTACAGTCGTCCCGTATGCAAAGCAACCATGCAATGCTGACTAGGTCCCAACTCCGCTGGACTGGCCAGATCGTCCGTATGCCAGACAAGCGCCTTCCAAAGAGATTATACTATGGGGAGTTGTGCAAAGGTAAACGTTCAAGTGGAGGGCAGAAAAAGCGTTTCAAGGATCACCTAAAAAGATCTCTCAAGAACTGCAGCATCGATCGTAGCTCCTGGGAGACTACAGCACTTGATCGCTCAGCCCGGCACACCCAGATCACTGCAGGCATCACGAAATTTGAAAAAGAAAGAACACTGCGGGCAATCCACAAGTGCAAGAAACGGAAGGACAAATCCGTAAATTCCCCTACCCCGAACCTTCAGCACTCCTGCATGCACTGCAATAGAACTTTCAGTGCACGAATCGGACTCATCGGGCATCTAGGAACTCACAAACTAAATTAGTTAATCACAAGTTTTAATTATTATAAATATTTTTAAAAATAAAAATTGCTTGCGAAGGATGAACATCATCATCTATCGGTCTGCCTCTCACGGTTTTTATGTGCTCCTGTCTGTCTACATACTTCCATACCCGTCTGTCTGCATGCTTGCCTACCACCCACCTGCTTCTACTCCTGTAGATTGACAGACATTAGATATATCGGGGATCTCACCTTTTACCTGTTATTCTCAACATTTGCCATATCTATGTATTATATGAAAGTTTATATACGTGTGAATGTGATTCACATTCATTGTGGCTAGTTTTCTGTTCAAGAAAGAAAAACTTGCGGTGATGTTTTTGTATAAAGTTGGGGATAACGTGACGACGAAATGAGTATAGGACATTTTGTCTGCCTATTTTACACACTGATTACCACATTGTAGATTACTATATTTGTTTATTATTAAATAAATATTCTTTGTGACTCAGATTGGTCTTGTTAGTCACATCCATCATTTCCATATATTTCCTATAACACAACAATAACACTATCGATTGGAAAGACAGAAATATGCCTGCCACGTCAGATGTGTGTTTTACGACATCATCGCAATGGATCGTAGATTTTATTTCTTACCTCACATTTATTTCTTTTCACGTCAGAAAAGACGGAATATTCCTACTACTACTACTACTACTACTACTACTACTACTACTACTTCTACTACTCCTACTTTACCGATGTATATATATATATCTGCATACAGAAGGTTTGAATGTCTTCCTATTGGCCTATGAGTCCAATCATTGTGCATCAAATAAACTTTCAGTAGATCAGATGCCAATATAGTAGGTGTTTCTCTTGTGTACGTCCCACGGCATTTTATGTGTAGACTTATGTTTGTCTTTGTGGTGCAAGTTTAAGAATATATAGCAATGGATAAAACCCAGTGAAGCCAGATGAGTCCCTTCCCTCACAATGGTCCTAAGTGCAAAATGATGTATAGTGTTCCGGATATGACGTGGTGACACATTGCGTGTTGTAACACTTAACCTGTACAGTTCTAGACAGTTCCATGGGAGATTTCCAGATTAAAGTAATATACGATATTAGCTTTACATAATTAGAAGTCTATTTGGAAGGTTCATACTACATATATGTGACCACCGCCCAGTGTTGGGTATTATGGCCATCTCTGATGGACAACCATGTTTGATAGTTCAGCTGAAGCCCATGAATATAACTCTGCAAGCTGCGGAAAGGTAGAAAAGCAATCAAACTCCACTTGTTAGCCGCGCTACGCAAATGACTTCTTCTCAAAGCATTCGATAATATATAAGATAAGATAAGATAAGATAAGATAAGATAAGATAAGATAAGATAAGATAAGATAAGATAAGATAAGATGATAAGATAAGATAAGATAAGATAAGATAAGATAAGATAAGATAAGATAAGGTAAGGTAAGATAAGATAAGATAAGATAAGATAAGATAAGATAAGATAAGATAAGATAAGATAAGATAAGATAAGATAAGATAAGATAAGATAAGATAAGGTAATAAAAAGACTGCTGTACAACTGTATAACAATGATACTTATGTAATAAAACACAAGGTATAACAGGTTTACAATGAACTCACAGTTTATCAGACTATTGGGTAAAGATATGGACAAAGTACTGATAACAGTGTACAAGAGAGTTTCAACGTTCAACCAGTATGCCTTTATCAAGAAAATAATAAGACACATAACCGGCAATGGTCGTTGGGGTGCCACAATGGAGATATGGCACAGGTTCTCCAATCATCTTTATCCTCATCCATTCGGATAAATGTAGAAAATCATGCCCAGATCCTTCTTTGATGTTATCAATTCATGATTGCCTTTATATGTGTCTTCTCCTTTCACGTTTGAGTGTTCTTTGATAGATAATATTAGAAAGGGAGTAGTGTCCCGCTGCATGCCATAAAATAAAGTACAACACCTTGAACATACATTAAAAAACAGTAAAAATAAAAGCACTATCACAAATACATTAAACGACAGACATTTATGACTTGAAATGCTCAGTGAAAACCACATAACTGCATTTAAGAGGTAATCGTTCGTTTTTGCTGGAGAAAAAAACCAACAACGATAATATATATATATATATATATATATATATATATATATATATATATATATATATATATATATATTATTTCACATGTAACTTAACATAGTTACTGTACAATCTATTGTCGTCGTCCACATCGGGTACACTTTTCGCAACGAAGGTTGCCTGTACAGACCACAAACACCTTCTGTTTCTTGCCTGTGTGGTACTGCTGCTAGACTGTAACCTGACCATCTAGTGTTTCACTCCCGTTCGTAGCTCTGCCTACCTCTTGCTTGCGTTCCCTCGACTCTAACATATAGAAAAGTCTTCGAAAAGCTGTTATGTGTCCAAATATTTTATTTATACAGTTATTATTTCCTTTAATAGATCTCTTTTCATGTGTAGTGTAGTCAGATCTCTTTGTCTGTGTTCCTCTTCTTTCATGAAGTTCTACCTTTTCTTCTATCTATCCAAAACTCAAATGCATTAATTATGTTTCCTTGTTGATTATTAATTATCCATGTTTCTGAGCCATACATGAATGTAGAATAGATCTTACAATTTATATTTCTCTTAGTTTACTTGCAATTTGTTTAGATGTTAATATTTTCCTTATGTCATTGAAAGCTCTCTCATCCATTTCTATTCTTCTTTTAACTTCTGTTTCACTTCTGCCATCATTTGTTCTTATTTGTGCAGGATACAGGCAATTGTATACTACATTCCTATCCCCATATTTGTCAGTTTCAACTATGCGCTGCGCAGTTAGTTTTTATTCATGTCCTTGTTTATTTCTTACTATACTCATACATGCATATTGGTCAAAACATGGTCACAAACTTGAAGAGGTGTTTCTTGATTCTTGATTAGAAACTGGTCTCACAGCAAGTGGGCCATTCTCATAAGTGCTCCGCCCTCTGTTCCAGCAGCCATCCACCTGGATGATCGAGTCTAATGCCGCCGAAACAGACGTCGACATCAGGGCACAACACTGGCCCTTGCGACAGATGTCTTTGTTGTTCCGCCCACCCACGCCGTGCCTGTAACTAGTTCAAGCACAACATCGTCCTGTCGGAACAACATGGTAACTATTTTCGAAAGTTACGACTACGGGATTGTATAGATAATGTGACATGAAGCTTCTATAAGAAGATAACCTCAATATAAAGGCATGTCATATACTAAGATTTTCTGTTGCATGGTTGGTTTGTCTAGTGAACCATTGGTGAGACCCACAGACACAACCGCATGCGCAATTTAAGAAGTTATCACCTTCAAATATCTTGTGTATGAAATATGTGATAACAACAACTCTGATAATCAGAAATAGCTAAGACACGAGATGATGATTTTTACCATGTCGATGTTAAATATGATTTGTTAAAGTATGATCAGTATTACAGTAAATATGATTTGTTAAAGTATGATCAGTATTACAGTAAATATGATTTGAAAAAATATGATCAGTATTACAGTAAATATGATTTGAAAAAATATGATCAGTATTACAGTAAATATCAATTAATTCAGATCAATGGATCTATGAATATTTGTATACTCATGTGGTAGTTGAACACTCAATGCAGACACGGAAAGACACGACTTTTTTAAGCAATAAAAGTGCGACAGACGTTTGTGAAGAATTAGTTAAATAGAACAATAGAAATATATTCGTCTTGCATCAAATAAACAAACTTGCAGGTTATCGAAAACAACTGTTAGCATTTGTGAAAAGGTTTACACTTATTTGGGTTGAACATGCAACAAAACACGACTAGGCTGACTTTATAAAAATTAATTTGCTAGGAGGAGTCGAGGGTGGAAGGATAAGAGTTGGGCAAAGTAAATCTGAGATTGATAACATCAAAAGATTATCTAGGTGTGATTTGTATATACTCCTCCGCACGGATGAGGATAGAGATGTTTAGAGAGAACTTTGAACAGATGTCTCCAGTGTGGCAGCACCCCTACGACCCCGACGGGTTATGGGCATTCTGTGGCGGCGTGGTACCGAGCCTAGCTATTACAGTATAGTTACCGGTTCAAAACAAGTCAAAGGTTATTATGCATCCCGACCATTCAGTTTACAATAGCATACTGCTGCACGTGATTATCATCATCATTCCCTAGTTAGTGTCTCCTAGTGTGATGTCTCCTAGTGTGATGTCTCCTAGTGTGATGTCTCCTAGTGTGATGTCTCCTAGTGTGATGTCTCCTAGTGTGATGTCTCCTAGTGTGATGTCTCCTAGTGTGATGTCTCCTAGTGTGATGTCTCCTAGTGTGATGTCTCCTAGTGTGATGTCTCCTAGTGTGATGTCTCCTAGTGTGATGTCTCCTAGTGTGATGTCTCCTAGTGTGATGTCTCCTAGTGTGATGTCTCCTAGTTAGTGTCTCCTAGTGTGATGTCTCCTAGTGTGATGTCTCCTAGTGTGATGTCTCCTAGTGTGATGTCTCCTAGTGTGATGTCTCCTAGTGTGATGTCTCCTAGTGTGATGTCTCCTAGTGTGATGTCTCCTAGTGTGATGTCTCCTAGTGTGATGTCTCCTAGTGTGATGTCTCCTAGTGTGATGTCTCCTAGTGTGATGTCTCCTAGTTTGTGTCTCCTAGTTAGTGTCTCCTAGTTTGTGTCTCCTAGTGTGATGTCTCCTAGTGTGATGTCTCCTAGTGTGATGTCTCCTAGTGTGATGTCTCCTAGTGTGATGTCTCCTAGTGTGATGTCTCCTAGTGTGATGTCTCCTAGTGTGATGTCTCCTAGTGTGATGTCTCCTAGTGTGATGTCTCCTAGTGTGATGTCTCCTAGTGTGATGTCTCCTAGTGTGATGTCTCCTAGTTAGTGTCTCCTAGTTTGTGTCTCCTAGTGTGATGTCTCCTAGTGTGATGTCTCCTAGTGTGATGTCTCCTAGTGTGATGTCTCCTAGTGTGATGTCTCCTAGTGTGATGTCTCCTAGTGTGATGTCTCCTAGTTTGATGTCTCCTAGTGTGATGTCTCCTAGTGTGATGTCTCCTAGTGTGATGTCTCCTAGTGTGATGTCTCCTAGTTTGTGTCTCCTAGTGTGATGTCTCCTAGTTTGATGTCTCCTAGTTTGTGTCTCCTAGTTAGTGTCTCCTAGTTTGTGTCTCCTAGTGTGATGTCTCCTAGTGTGATGTCTCCTAGTGTGATGTCTCCTAGTGTGATGTCTCCTAGTGTGATGTCTCCTAGTGTGATGTCTCCTAGTGTGATGTCTCCTAGTTAGTGTCTCCTAGTTTGTGTCTCCTAGTTTGTGTCTCCTAGTGTGATGTCTCCTAGTGTGATGTCTCCTAGTGTGATGTCTCCTAGTGTGATGTCTCCTAGTGTGATGTCTCCTAGTGTGATGTCTCCTAGTTTGTGTCTCCTAGTGTGATGTCTCCTAGTGTGATGTCTCCTAGTGTGATGTCTCCTAGTGTGATGTCTCCTAGTGTGATGTCTCCTAGTGTGATGTCTCCTAGTGTGATGTCTCCTAGTGTGATGTCTCCTAGTGTGATGTCTCCTAGTGTGATGTCTCCTAGTGTGATGTCTCCTAGTGTGATGTCTCCTAGTGTGATGTCTCCTAGTTTGATGTCTCCTAGTGTGATGTCTCCTAGTGTGATGTCTCCTAGTGTGATGTCTCCTAGTTTGTGTCTCCTAGTGTGATGTCTCCTAGTGTGATGTCTCCTAGTTTGTGTCTCCTAGTTTGTGTCTCCTAGTTAGTGTCTCCTAGTTTGTGTCTCCTAGTGTGATGTCTCCTAGTGTGATGTCTCCTAGTGTGATGTCTCCTAGTGTGATGTCTCCTAGTGTGATGTCTCCTAGTGTGATGTCTCCTAGTGTGATGTCTCCTAGTTTGATGTCTCCTAGTGTGATGTCTCCTAGTGTGATGTCTCCTAGTGTGATGTCTCCTAGTGTGATGTCTCCTAGTGTGATGTCTCCTAGTGTGATGTCTCCTAGTTTAATTAAATTCTCCTAGTAAAATGTCACCTAGTAAAATGTCTCGTAGTATAATGTCTCCTATTTTGATGTCTCCTAGTTTAAAGTCTCCGAGTTTAATGTTTCCTATTTTAATATCTCTTTGTTTGATATCTTCTAGCTTAATTTCTCCTAGTTCATTGTCTCCTAATTTGATGGAATGGATAAAATATTGTCAAAAAAGCATCAATGACAATTATTTAGTTGATGTAATAGCTTTAGTCAAATCCTGAAATGTAGGATCTTCAGCAGCTGTCACTTATATCACTTAATGAATCAACAACATCCGACGTCTGTTAACTCAAAGATAGTCTGTGAGATGTTGACATGAATAGTTTATTCAGACGAACGGCACATCTAACTCAGGACATTTGTTGAACTTTACAGAATTATATTGTCATTCTTCGTTTTGCGGGACTTGGCCTGCGGATTTGTTTGAAATCCTGGATCCACCTTCAATAATCGGTTTAAAACGTCACTGCTAATTCTGTCCGTCAATAGAACGTGTTTTCTACTCCCAAATTGAGTGAATCGAACAAATACTGACAAACTTAAAACGGTTGATGCACCCATAGAAGAAACTCGAGACAAATAGAACCAGATCTTGTCAATAATAGTTATCTTCAGAGGAAAGACACTGAAAACATAAGAGGTACAGTGGTGGTCTGAAAGAATATGGGATCTTGAGAATGTCTAGCAAGTAAATCTCTGCTAAATTCGATTTGTATGAATAAAAACATGAACTGGCGAGAATCTTAAGACGCCATCTTAGAAAATCTGCACAAGACGTCATTGAATCTTGCATGTCACATGGATAATTCTATAAATAACCAACACTCCTATAACTCGTTTTATTTTCTAAAGGAAAAATGGAGGCCTCTTGAAGATAAAAAAATTGTAGTAACAAAAAAGTTATGAATAAGATGTCATATCTGAAACTACTTCATTGAATTGAGCGTGACTTTCTCCTATCTAAAACTTATTTAGTCATATGCATTTCTTTAACTAAGTTTATGTGAAGCAGAAAAATATATTTACATTTCAACATGAACAAATCTAATGTAATGTCCAAGTGGGCAGATTTTTTAAACGCTAAGGTCCATTTATATTACATCATCCGGTCACACAACGGTCACACAAAGACATGTGAACGAAGCCACTATTTCAAAGTATATTAATTGAAAATATGTCTTTTTTTCCTAATTCCAGGAATACAAACTCAGAACACGTACAGATGATGAATCTCATTTTATTTGAAACGGTCATTGGTCTGAGAATGCGGTCATTTAATCAGTGGAGAACTGTCAGTTTTAATTAGTCAAGACATGATGAAGAACTATAGACGCCTATCGCGGAGTTGTAACCTATTCATGAACTGATCGGTTCTAATAAGAGTGGAGACACGCTACACACATTTCTTTTTTTTTTCAATGGAGAAAATTAAGCTAAAGTGTTATCTTTCAGGATTGTACATCTGATCTGCAGTTATGTCTGCTCATGTTGAATACTGTCAATACTGACACCCATGTGATTTCAAAACTTCACACCTGCATGTGATTTCAGAACTTCACATCTGCATGTGATTTCCAAACTTCATATCTGCATGTGATTTCGGCACTTCTCACAGGCATGTGTAAATGGTATACATGCACTTAACACCTACATATGTAAGCGGTACATATGCACTCAAATCTACATATTTTATGTTAAAATGCATGTTAATCACAACGAAATCACGAAATTATTCAGAGTTCATGAACTGGCATAAGAATATGAATAATAATAATAATTAATAATAATAAGAAGAAGAAGAAGAACCATAGTTTGTGGGGTACCAGACTGTAAACTTCAGGGTCCTAGGGGGATGCAACATTGGATACATCAGGATAGTAGAGGTATGACACTGGAGACATCAGGGTCGTGGGGGTACCAGACTGGAGACAACAGAGTCGTAGGGGTACCAGACTGGAGACAACAGGGTCGTAGGGGTACCAGACTGGAGACAACAGGGTCGTAGGGGTGCAAACATAGAAACATCACAGTCGTAGGGGTGTCCCACTGTAGAAATATTATTCCCAGAACATTCCTAGAAGTTATCAATTCAATATTTTCTGTTACCTCCTTTAGAAAAGAGTATTTAAGAGTACCTGGGAAGAGGAGAAGGGGCAGACCACGAAGATGATGGACTGATGACATTAAAGAAAACATGAATACATCGCTAGAAAATGCAAGCCACATCGCCCAAGACAGAGAGAGGTTCAGAGAGTTCATTGGGAAGACAACGTTCTGGAAGGAATACGTCACATGACACCTCCTTTAGGGTTAGCCATAATTGTCAGATGGAAATATAGGACGTTTCGAGGTGCGGCTGTAAATCCAGTGCACACCTATTGTAGGGTTAGCCATAATTGTTAGATGGACAAGAGGGTACACAAAATTTTCATCAAATATGGCCAATATTAAGTGTTGCACACACAAAATTAAAGTTAATCTAAATAAAATATTGTAAACTTGTATTAATTGAGTGTTCAGTGCACCACACTAACTGACTGAAATCCAGTGCATCCTTATTGGCAACAGAGATATAAGTTCTCCCGCCGCATGTCAAACATTCAGCTTCCCAGTAATTTCGGCCTGCACGAAAACCTGGATAGTTGGTCTTCAGTGTGTCTGTAAATAAACACTTCCGTTTCGGCATTTTTTAAATTTTATTTGAAAAAATTTAAGTTCAATCTTCAATTCAAAAAATTATTTATTAATAATTGTCACTAACGAACTCGCGTAACCGTCTGCTATGCGAAATGAGTTATGTTTACGAAAAATTGAAATTGGCTAACGGAACCGGAAGTTCTGATGGCCAATGTTAACATTGAGCTAAATATAGGTGGCGCGCGTGTTTATGTCACGATACATAATAGATTAAAGTATATAATTAAAGTATATAATTAAAGTATATAATTAAAGTATATAATTAAAGTATATAATTAAAGTATATAATTAAAGTATATAATTAAAGTATATAATTAAAGTATATAATTAAAGTATATAATTAAAGTATATAATTAAAGTATATAATTAAAGTATATAATTAAAGTATATAATTAAAGTATATAATTAAAGTATATAATTAAAGTATATAATTAAAGTATATAATTAAAGTATATAATTAAAGTATGTCGCAAGGAAGAGTAAATAAGAAAGTATCGATCGATCGGGGACGGACGGACAATCGGGGACGGAGAAAATACAGGACAAATGCCATGTTTCTGGAAAGCCGCCCGGACAGGGGCAAAAAGAGGACGTGTCCAGGGTAACCCGGACTTATGGTAACCTTATCTCCTCTTCTCCTTCAGTCCTCGACTGTTCCTTGCAAATTAATTGTAGAAATAAAGTCGCCAGTGTAGCATTCATATATCATTTAAAGTAGATATATATTGCCAGAATTACAAACGCAGAAAGATGGGTACCAAAATATTTTGCACCAACGATTATGTTGTGTTGTCACTCTATATAATTGTGTAAGGACATTGTGAAACATCAAGAGTGATACATCAACTATTACTCAAACGGGTGAAGAAATTAAATTCATGTGAAAATAAATGGCTTAAAAAATGCTTAAATATTTACAGGGAAAACTTGAACTCAAACAAGCAAGTAAGAAATGACACCAAACAGCAATATATTTCTACAACAATAAGAAGACAATTATATGGACTTATATTTAACATGTATTTAGATTGAATGAAAACAGAATGTTACTATAAGCATTACAATAAGTACCACATGACAAAGAAAATTTAAAAAACTAAGAGAAACTCTTCGCGGAACAACCTTCAAAGAAGATATACATATGGTTGTCAACAACATAACACGAATTATACACAGCAGTATCACGTCGCTCAAACTGGAGAACTCTGCTTTCTATACTATGCACCTTGTTCGGCGCTGAAAGAAAATAAATAAATAAATAATTAAATACACACGATATTTTCATATAACAATGTTTCTGAAGGTCAACTAGAATATTTTAATATCAAAACACATCTATGTGTATTATTAATGCACATCATACAGGTGTGTGGCGCGTGTGTATGTGTGTGTTTGTGTGTGGTGGTGGTGGTTGTAATGAAAGTAAGTAGTAATGTGTAATAAAAGAAGTGAGGGCAACTATATCATCACTGAAATACTGTGTTGTGTGTGTTGTTCGTCCATCACAAGTGATGATGACCATTTGTTACATCCACTTTTTAAAATTCAATTTTAGTTATGTCCTTGATTATGAGTTCGTAGATGGCTAATGAGCCCTATTCGAGCTGTAAATGTCCTTGGACAGTTTGGACATGGAATAACGACTGTAGACGGATCTTGGTCTATCCGTGACTTTCTAGCTGCTCTCCGCTGTTGAGCTGCTGCATTTCTCTTCTTTTCACAAGATGATGCGCTCTTTTTTATTTTAGAACGCCATGTAGATCTATTTTGTGCAAGTTCTTCCCATGTATCGTGGTGTATTTCAAAGGCTTTCAGTGAGTCCTTTAACGAGTCCTTGTAGCGCTGCCTTTGGCCACCTTGATGGGTGAATTTTTGTGAATGTGAAAATGACTTGCACTGGGGATTTTGATTAAAGTGAGGAAGAGTTGAAATACTAACTAGATAATCACAGTGTGTGACTGACAATGAAAGACATTCTCTATTCTCCAAAACAAACATGGGTGTTATATAATAACCTCTTTTGTCTAAAAGAATATCATCATGTGTGAGTATCTTCTTCTTCTTCTTCTTCTTCTTTCTGTTATCATGTACCTTTCGGTGTTGAGAGGAGAGTGAGTGTACGGTCATTTGTTCTTCTAATTGCTTGTTCTGTTATATTTTCGAGTGTCTCTAATACACTATCTATCCACCTTTTTCGAGGGTACCAATAGGTCTACTGTTTTCGTATCGTTTGTTAAGGGTTTCTGGATAATACTTTGCTCTTTCTGTCTGGTTATGTGGTCGATCCATTTAACCTGTTGTTTTTTAATGTATTCTAATGTTTACATATTCCCTAATTGTTTTCTTAGTGCTTCATTTCTGATTTTGTCTCTCAAGCTAACTCCAATCATACATCTTACACAATTATTTTAGTGGTGTTAATCTTATGTATTGTTCTAGAATCTAATGTCCATGTTTGACACTGATAACACAACGTTGGTAGAAAAATGGTGTTGAATATCGCTTTCTTTGTGTGTAGTGTAATATCTTTGTTTTGTAATGAAGGTGTTAGTTGACCAATGACCTGACAGGCTTTATTACATTTTGCATCTATTTCTGCTTCTAGTTTGTTATCTTTACTCGGGGTTGCCCTGTGTTAATATCTTTGCATAAATTCATACATCTATATATATATATATATATATATATATATATATATATATATATATATATATATATATATATATATATATATATATATATATATATATATATATATATATATATAACACGTGTCCTTTACAGAACGATTTTCTGACTGCCATACTGTAAGCCAGTCTTTTCTAGTGTCATGTTCAGAAGGTCTTCGATTGGAGGTGTCCATAGTAATCATGGTCTGTCTCTTGTTTTCTGTGCCGTGTGTTTTTTCTCTATGATTAATCATTCTAAACCCTTTTGCCATTTGATGCGTCCAAACTATGTTAACTTGCATTTAAGCAAAATATTTTTGAGATGCCAGTCTCCTTTTTTGATGTTTTTTCTGTCCCTATTTTCTTAGCACCTCCTATAATATTTAAATTCTGATGGCAATATTTTCTTTTCCACAGCGGATATCATTGCTTACGTCTAACAACCATATATTGCCACAGAACAAATATAACTTCTTAATAGTTGTAACTTAAAAGTTGTAACTTAATAGTTTAAAAAAAGGTTTTGTTTGTTTGTTTGTTTTTCGTTCGCTCCATTGTAACCATCACGGATATCCGTGCGATTTCCGCCGGGAGCGTGATTACGTTGTGCCACCGTTATGCGCCTTGTAGGCCTAGCACATCCGATTTCGGCATGCCTTGACAATTCGGGTGGGCTACCCTTAGCCTGTGACAGCCTCTATATCTGTCTCCAGGCACGCGTAGTGAAGACTCTTCGCCCAGACGATTTTCTTGCTCTCGTCTCACTCGAACGAGGTGTTCCACTGTCTATGAACTTGCCTCGTGTAATTGGACGTGCTGTGCCTGTGCCCATTGGGTACTGAACCGTTTCTCATCCATGAGCCTGGTTCCTTAAGGGGAAGAACTCAACAGAGGAGTTGGACACTGGCTCTTTCGCCCTCTTAGCCGAGATGTCATTCACCGACATCGTGTACCCCTTGTCCAAGTTAGAGTCTCACACCACGCGTTTGAGAGCAAGGCGTTCTCGAGCTGAGCGTCCTTGTCCCAATAGCGCCTGAGCCCATCAGGTACTGAACCCTTTCTCTCTTCAAGTGTATTTCCGGTGTAGGAAAACCTGACAGTAGAGTTGGGCCAGGGCTAAATCGTTGTCCCTTTTGTGCCTGAGCGAATCAAGTACGGAACCCTTTCTCTCTGCAAGTTACTTCCGGTATAGGAAACCTTGACAGTAGAGTTGGGCCAGGACTGCCATCGTTGTCCCTTTCTTGCCTACACCCATCGGGTACAGAACCCTTTCTCTTTGCAAGCATATTTCCGGTTTAGGAAGGCTCGACATTAGAGTTGGGTTAGGTCTTTTGCTTTACCAAACGCCGATGGATGGGTCTGGGTCTCTGCCTGTTAGGAACTCTGGTAACTAGAAGCCCGTCTCGAGCTGACGGAGCTTGTAGTTCCCTTTCCTAGGGACTTTTCACTTTCTTTTTGCAGTTCGCGCTGCCCTCTAGCGCTGTTCTGCCCTTTCATTGTTTCATTGTACTCTGTATGAAACATATTTGTCTCTCGCCATGCATTTACCTTTACGTGCATTTTACATTGGCCGCCCCTCCAATGTTCGGACTGGACTGACTAGCTTCACTGTATGTCGACAGTGTTGCTATATGTGGTGATGCTGGTGGTGTCGGAGATATTGTCTGTCTCTTGTGCAGTCAAATCTCTTTCCATCTGCTACCTCCACATTCTCGGACACGATCCCCAAATGATTTGGCCAGAATCAGCACGAGCTGCTGTATTTCTGTTTCCAGGGTGCACCACGTGGAGGTACATTTGGGATCTTGGTTATCTGCTAACCCTGGGTCCGCCTAGAGCAATGCGTTCCCTTTGCACCCCAAAAAAAGGTTTTAAAAGCCGTAGAAGATTGACTTCACTGTACTCCGTGACTCTCAACGAAGCGGCACGCCGCCTGTCGAGAGTACCACTCATAGCACGTAACTCCGTAGCTTTAAGTGATAATCCACAGGGATCTCCGAAAAAATCCACCACAAGGCGAACAGCTTAACCACTACGCCATGGAGATCACCAACATATAACTTAATAGTTGTAACTTAATAGTTGTAAGTTAATAGTTGTAACTTAATAGTTGTAAGTTAATAGATGTAACTTAATAGTTGTAAGTTAATAGTTGTAATTTAATAGTTGTAAGTTAATAGTTGTAATTTAATAGTTGTAAGTTAATAGATGTAACTTAATAGTTGTAAGTTAATAGATGTAACTTAATAGTTGTAACTTAATAGTTGTAATTTAATAGTTGTAAGTTAATAGATGTAACTTAATAGTTGTAAGTTAATAGTTGTAATTTAATAGTTGTAAGTTAATAGATGTAACTTAATAGTTGTAAGTTAATAGTTATAAGTTAATTGTTGTAAGTTAATAGTTGTGCTTCTGTGTGTCTCTTGCTACATATTCTTTAAATATGTTATGTGTGTGTGTTTATGCGTATGCAAGTATGTGTCGGGTCTAAAAGTCTATTTATCTGTAAGACCAACCACGATATATCTGTAAAGTCCCAGTAGAAGATATGTCAATATAGTGAGATTTTTCTCTTGAAGAAACCCACATCATTTCATCTGCACAATTTAATACGACGGTAGGAGCGGGGTAGCCTAGTGGATAGTGAGTTTGCTTGCTATCATCTGGTTACAGCGTGCCAGGTTCGAAACCACGTCCGGACATTAAAAAAAAAATCCGGGTTGTGATTTCTCACTTGACACGACCACTCCTCCAGTCGACTCAGCTGTAAATGAGTACCTGACGCATGAGTTAGGGAAGGTAAAAAAACAGCAAGGAAGGGAACTGGCCACCCCACCTAATAGTTGCTGCGGCTTAGTACATGAAGAGTTATCTTCATCCCCGACGGCAGATGCCATGGGATCTACCTTTACCTTTAGGAGCGGGGCACCAGATGAGCTCCAGCACTGACCATATTCCTAGCTGTCGACGTCTAGCTGTCGACGTGTATGTTGTGTCACGGCTACTTGTGGCACATGGAATACTATGAAAACTACATCTGTGTTGGAAGCGGTAAGTCATTGGGAGTGTTCAGAATCCAGCAAAAATGTTAGCATAATTCCTTAATTTGCGATCCTCCTTTGTTAGACAGAGAAGAAATAGCTGGTCACCCAACATTTTATACTGGCATTTGTCCAGATCTGGATTGATACAGACACAAGTCTGTCAGAAAATGATGCCTCGCTCATGCGTGACTGGTGACTGTGTTATAAGACATCTACACAGAAAGTACACGTGACCTGAAAGGATCTTCTCTGGTATTCTTGCTTCTCTCTTTTCCTTTTCTTCATATCACCATCATACCATCTATGTATTAATCTATCTATCTATCTGTAATGTCGCTATCACTGAGAGAAAAACTGTGTGAAGTACACACTGAGGATTGTACCGTGCAATCTCTTCACTTGAGTATAAATCTCTTGACATAACCACGATTTTATAAATCTCTTGGTATAACCAACATTTTATAAATCTCTTGATATAACCATCATTTTATAAATCTCTTGATATAACCACCATTTTATAAATCTCTTGATATAACCACCATTGTATAAATCTCTTGATATAACCATCATTTTATAAATTTCTTACATTCTTGACATATACACCATGTTATAAATATATAAATGTTTCGACATAACCACCATGTCATAAATCTGTGCATCCCTGTCAACTGCTACAGTTATAGCAGCGTGCAAATATTTTATATTTATGTATTGCTCTTCAACTCCTTGACTTCGACAGCGCCACCTCCCTGGTAATCATGTAGAGTTATTCTATCGGTAAACAGAAAGCCGAAAATATGTCCATTGTTCTTAGTGACATATGGAAACTGAATCAAGATAAATAACAGTATATTTATTTAATATTTCTGGAATGGGGGTGGTTGGTCTCACAAGTCAGGATATAGGAGTTTATGAACATTAATAATTAGCTCGAATCATGATTTAAACACAGTATTTGTAGACCAGGAAAAGGCATTCGACAGAGTAGATAGAAGCATTCTATGGGAAATCTTAGAAATGTATAACATCAGAGGACAACTGTTAGATAATATAAAAGCGATATATCAAAAATGCCAAAGCTCAAGAAGAACAATAGATGGAATGACTAAACCTTTTGAAACAAGATCTGGAGTAAGACACGGATGAGTACTTTCACCCCTACTTTTTAACATATACATGGACAGAATAATAAAAGAAGCTCATATCAACAAAGAGGAAAACATTACAAATAAACCTGATGAGGAACTTAATAATTAAATCAATGAACTATTATTTGCTGATGATCAAAGTTTAATATACAAAGATGAGGAAACTTTGCAAAAGCACATCAATGAATTGCTGTTAGCATGTCAGAATTACAACATGAAAATTAATGTACAAAAAACAGAAGTTATGAAAATTAGCAAATCTGCAACACCAATGGATATAACAATAGATAACACCAAAGTGAAACAAGTCAAAGAATTTAAATATCTAGGCAGCATTTTTTCCGAAGATGAAAGACTAGACAGAGAAATAGAAACAAGGTGCCAGAAAGCAAACACAGTGATATACCAACTTTCACCATTACTTCATCCAAAGATCAAGATGGAAATTATAAAACAAATAATATCTACTTTTTTTATACCAACATTGTGCTACCAATGTCAAACATGGTCTTTAACAGCTTCGCGACAAAGAAAATCGTCACATGTGAAATGAAGTGTCTGAGAAAAGCTGCAATGGTTACCAAACTAGATAAAATAAGAAATGAAATTAGGAAAAGAGTTGGTATAATATCATGTATCGCACATATTGTGAGACAACAAGTAAAATGGTTCGGTCACCTTATGAGAATGAAGTCAAACCAAATACCAATAAGAGCATATTATACAAGAATATCCGGCGTAAAGCCAAAGGTAGACCAAGAAAACGGTGGATAGAAAACATCAAGATAATCTTGAACAAACATGGACAGAATGCAACCTCTGCGACACATCTGGCCTTGAAACGACAGCTTAAGCTACCACCCCTACGCTTAATGGCAAGTGTGAATGCGATCAACAATCATTCACCTGGGGAAAGACAATAAACAAATAATTAGCTTGTGTGTGAACATTCACAATTAGGCAGTATATCAACATTCACAATTAGGTAGTGTATGAACATTCACAATTAAGTAGAGTATGAAGATTCATAATTACGTAGTTTGTGAACATTCTCAATTTGGGCGTTTATGAAGATTTAAAATTAAATAGTTTGTGAACATGCACAATTAGGTAATGTATGAAGATTCACAAATAGGTAGTTTATGAAGATTCACAATTACGTAGTTTGTGAACATTCAGAATTAGGTAGTGTATGAAGATTCACAAATAGGTAGTTTATGAAGATTCACAAATAGGTAGTTTATGAAGATTCACAATTAAGTACTTTGTGAACATTCTCAATTAGGTTGTTTATAAACATTCACAAAAAGGTGCTAAATCATGCGGCCACCAATTGTAGACAAGAGAATTATTATAACAAATGTTATGTATATCTGACATTTATTCGACATATGATACAAGTATCTTATTCACATAGGAACAGAACACATTTATTGGCTGATTCGCTTTTTTGAAGTAGAAACACGTGTTTAGAATTAACCAATAGAATCTATGGATATTCTGGTCATTGTAGCGGGAAGTAACGGAATATATAATCAGACCTAACATGGTTGTCGACTCTGGAGTATTCTGGTTGGTTCCATTTGCGTGGCAGCTCAACTGGCATCCAGGGAGGGCTGTGGTTAAAAGACTTGGTTTGTGCAGATCATCAGAGTTCTTGGACCGGGAGACAAATCCCTTGCTACCAAGTTCCAAAAATCGAGCTCCATATATTTCGTTACAAGAAAGTTAGACTTTCTTCTTCCCGGACACGATATTAGAACCAGTGTTTTGAGATTTCTAGTAACAAACAACTGATTATATTACCTTCAATTTCAAAGGCCTTCAGACTCTCAGGTACGCATTGTTTCATACTCACACATGTTTACATGAATAATATACCATATATATATATATATATATATATATATATATATATATATATATATATATATATATATATATATATATATATATATAAAGTGTTTCTCGCAAATAATTTGTCCCTTGAATTCAAAGTATAGTTTTACTATATTCTATACTTTTCATGCTTCATAAATATTTGCTAGTGGCCGGGTGTTATTTCCGGTATGGGTGTTTACAAAATGTTGTAGTTTACACTTGTTTCGTTTCAGACTAATTTACATCTTATTGTGGTAACTATTATTTCATTTCATTTTGATATTAGAATAATTCTGAAACATAAATATTATTATGTAGATTCACTGTTGTTTCAAATATATTTGTTAATTTTATTCAAATTCGTTAGATTTAGAAACAAAAATTTTAAGTATTTTTAATAACTAAAAACAATATTTCTTTTAGTTAACAATTGTCTGGCTCAAAATTATCGTGGCCAACTTTTTTAACATATCTCTAGGTCAAAATTTCTCTTGTTCAACTTGGCTAACATATCTCTAGGTCAACATTTCTCTTCATCCCAACATTATATGTTCAAAGTCAGACATGGAAACTAACTAAAGACCAAGAGAGAAAGCTTACTACGTGTGAAGTGAGTAGTCAAAGAAAAGCAGCAAGCAGAACAAGAAGAGACCATGTGAGAAATCAGGAGATTTCAAGAACTGTAGAAACATTTTCAGTGGTCAAGAATGAAATGATTCGGCCACCTAATGAAAATGAACCCTTATTATCCAGAGGCAAGAGCATACAACATAAAAATGGAAAAAGAAAGACACAGAGGAAGACCAAGAAGAAAATGGATTGAAGCGGTTACGAACATTACGAAACGGAGCAGTATTAGTGCATATGAAGAGACCAAACGTTCACTAGCCCGGAAATGGATCCGTTATTCAATCCTGCAACGCCTCACAGCAAAAGCAGAGAAAACACAATATATAGAACATTTACCTTGGTCAGCATTTCTCTACGTCAATGTTTTTTTCCGTCAAAGTTTCTCTTATAGTCCGTTCAGAATCGTTTGCCGAGATGTTAAATTATTTTTATCAAAAACGTATTGTTCATTTGGATTGATCATTTGAAGTTAGGTTTAGAATAATAATGTCGCTATAGAAATATTTTTTTATCAAAGAAATGTGATCCAGTATCAAAGATACCTTATTTAACCTATATTAAAAAAAAGTTAATCTAAATTATAAACAACCGCTGGATTATGTAGATGCTTACATCTCACATCTGATTATTAAATATAAAGGCATGACCCTCACGGTAGAATGTGCACCGTTCTAAAAGTAGTTGTTTCCACTGTACATTTGTATAAAGCAATGTTACATATGGAAATTCCCGTTTAGCACCAAATATTATTTTTCCTGAACTTAGAATTATGTGAAATCAAAAACGGCTATTGACTCGATTTCAAGTCACAAGTCAGAGGCACGTCTCAATATTTACAGAAAGTAGGCGGCACTAAGCATATTACCTTCTGCAAGTCTATGTGAGAATGAATCTGAAAGTGAAATATTTTACTGAGCATAACATTGCTATAAAGATTTATCAATACTTCTGCAGAGAGCGTAAAAAGGGACATCTTTATTGTTCTTTATCAAATCATGAGAAGAGAACAATGCATATTTTAGGTTTGTGTAAACGTTCATTTGATCGAATAGTGGAAGCAAGCGGATATTTATTGCCAACAAATTCACGAAAGCAAGGAAGGAAAGAAAAGATAGACAGTTTCGATAAGGACCTAGTAAAAAGAGAAATATGTAGAATGTTTGATAAAAACGAAGAAGTGACACTTAGAAAGTTGAAGATTTGGCTGAAAACTAATAACGACATTGAAATATCAAAAACTTTATTATGGAAAACTGTAAGAAATGCAGGCTTCACCTTTAGAAAGTATGCTGGTGGAAAAAACATTATTTGTGAAAAGCCACACCTGGTAGCTCTTAGAAGCAAGTATTTACGTGAAGGGAATGCGCGAGAATGGTTATGATATTGTGTATTTAGATGAAACTTGGATCAACGCTCATCATACAAATGAAAAGGAATGGCAGTTAGCAGATGGAAGTATTAAAAGATCAGTACCAAGTAGTAAAGGGCAACGTTTGATAGTTGCACATGCAGGTAGCAGACATAATGGGTTGTTGCAGAATGCTCATCTAATTTTCATTTCAAAATCCATTGACAATAGAGACTACCACTCCGAAATGAATGGGCACATATTCGAAGACTGGATCGAAAAAAGTATTCTTCCAATATTAGATAGACCTTCTTGTCTGATAATGGACAATGCTTCATACCATAACGTAGTGAACGTAGAAGATAGAATCCCAACATCATCAAGTACAAAAGATGCAATCAAAACGTGGCTCATAAAAGAACACATACCATTTACCGACAGGTACTTGAAACCCGAATTGCTTAACCTTGTAAAACAGACACAACGAACAAAGATATTTAAAATAGACAAGTTAATTGAAGAACATGGTCATAGATGTTTGAGACTACCTCCATATCATGCACACTTAAATCCTATAGAGCTAATTTGGGCAAAAGTTAAAGGACACGTAGCATCTACAAATACAACTTTCAAATTATGTGATATTGAGACTCTTACAAATCAGGCTCTATCAAATATACATAAAGACTACTGGGTGAAATGTGAGGATCATGTGTTACGCCAAGAAGAGGAATATTGGAAAAAGGAAGGTTTGTTGTTTGTTCAGCCGAAAACAGTAATCGACCTATTTGACTCGTCTGATTATGAATGATCATTACTCTGATTAAGTCTACACTAAAAAAAGTTTGATTTGCAAAATTTACAAGTTGATTTGTAAAACATTTCATTGCTCAATACCACCCAAGCAATTCAAAAAAATGTTATAAGCAAACCATCAACCATTACTTATAAAAATTAGCCCGCTTGATTCAATACAGAAGTTCAGATATCTTGGATCAACTATTACAGACAAAATTTCCTTACATGAAGAAATATATGTACTTATTTCAAAGGCAGCGACAACATTTGTGAAACTCACACCAAGAGCATGGAACAATATCAAATTGACTCTACGAACAAAAGATATATTTTAAATTTTTTTTACACCTGCCACCATGTAAAATTTTGTGGACACGCCTATGGGTCATCATTGCACTAGATTACTGTAAAATATTTTGTTTATGGTCGAAATAATATTTACATGGGCAAACATCAAAAGAATTCGCCGCTTTCAAATAACCGTTACAGCTAGACATCAAGTAACACATATGTTTTCGCGACATGGACATTTTAACAACGTATGCCAAAATTCATGTGAAATCATCAAGAACTTTTTGAATTATAAATCATAACATCTCGGCAAACGATTCTGAACGGACTATAGCAAATATTTCTCTATTTAATGTTTCGATTCTACTTTATCTAAAAGAAATGTGTTGCTGTCCTTATTGCTCAATGTATGTTTGTTGTTATTATATTGTTTCTGACTGCTTGTACAAGTGTTTCCTATACACTGTACAAATCGAAGCTTACCACTAGCATCCAATACTATCTTGATAGAGCGCTCTAATTACTCTAATTTCCCTTCCTATGGGGATTTCTCTTACGTGATTGGTAACTATAAAATGGGGCTGGGGGCGTTCACATTAACGTGTGTAGGCTTGATTGCCAGTATATTTGTGCAGTGAACCCATGATGTTAACGCACCATTTTTCCTGGCCTTCCTCTAGCTATGCGTTCAAAAGTGCTTCATATGTAGACACATGATGGTAATTGATTAGACGTCATTCTTGTTCTATCTATTGTCATTTCTATTTGTTCCTTTAAGCGTCGGTGAATGGCGGAAGGGGGGGGGGGGTTAGAGTTATCTGACTTCAGCCATTTTGGTCACATTGGCCATGGTCAGTCCGTGCTCTCCTTACCTCGGGCAAAAGATTATCAGCACGTGTCTCTTTAACGTCGAGAAGCGGCAAATGTGGCAAGTTGAACAGACCCCTTCAGCTTGTAGCCCACTAAAATCTCAATTTGTATAATTACTTCTAAATACATAACGGTGCAGAAATCCGTGTGGAGGTTAAGTGTTTAAGATTTCTACGAGTGTCTCCACTCATGTAATTATTTGTTTTCTTATTGCTTTGTAACCCAATCTTATTCAGCTGTATGCACGAAGCGGTGGTTGTTTTGGTTCCATTCCCATTACGTGACAACATCACTTGTTTTACTTTCTCTGGATGCAGTCTTGATTTCATATGATCTTTATTTCTTTCCTGATATCTCTCCGTCGGTCTCTTCTGTTCACTTTGTTTGCTTTCCTCAAACATGTCATTTGAAACGCTGCGATCGTTTTCGTTAGTCTTTGTCAAGTTTGGTATCACATAGTTGGTATAAAAATACTGTTTATCAATTATGATTTTGACGCCATGTATATTGTCGGGTGTTCGAAAATTGGCGACAGTTGCTAAGTCACAGCATTAGCTTTTTGACATCTGCTTTCGTTCTCCTGGAGCCTGTTTATATCTGAAGTGTCTGTTTTTTTTTCTCTAGAAACTTGATTGTCTATTGTCTTTCCCCAGGTGGTTTGTGATACACTCTTGCCGTTAAGTGTAGGGGTGATTGTAGCTCGATCTTGCGTTCTAAAGCCAGATGTGTGGCATCGGCTGTGCTATGATCGTGTTTGTTCAGAATGTCCCTGACGTTTTCGATCCATCTTTTCCATGGTCTTCCTCTGGCTTTGTACCCTGATCTCATTTGGTTATATGCTTGTACCGACAACTTTTCATGATGCATTCTCATAATGTGGTCAAACCACTTGATCTGTTCTCTCTCTATGTAATCTGTACAATATATTATACCTATTCTTTCCCTGATATATTCATTTCGTAATATATCAAGCCTGGTGACGCCGGCGGCTTTCCTCAAGCACTTCATCTCATATGTCACTATCTTTCTGTAATGTGAAGATGAGAGAGACCAGGTTTGGCACTGGTAACACAGTGCTGGTAGGAATATACTGTAGATCATTTGTCTCTTAACTTCCATCTCAATCTTGGGATGAAGAAGTAGTGGTGACAGTTGGTATGTTACTGCATTTGCCTTTTGACATCTCATCTCTATCTCTCTATCAAGGCTTCCATTTTCTGTAAAAATACTACTGAGATATTTGAACTCTGTTACTTGTTTTACTTCTATATTGTCCATCTGTATGTTTAGTGAGCTCGGTGTTCTGCATATTTTCATAGCTTCCGTATTTTGTGTATTGATCTTTATGTTGTATTTTCTACATGTTGCAGATAGTGAGCTTATATGATTTTGTAGTTGTTCTTCGTTTTCGTATAGGTCGTGCACAAAGAGCTCCCAGGCATTTGTTCAAAGCTTTTCCTCTCTCAATGCGAGACTCTGATCGTCTGCGAAAAGTAGATTTACTTGATTGTGTTTCGTAAATCTTACAGAGTCCGTACATTTTTTCTTCCGCTGTTGTTTCTGTGGGCCAATGTATTTGCTTCAGTAATTTATATTACTGAAGAATATTCTCTTCTTTCTGAGTTGACTGTCCACATGTACACACGGCTGTGTTGTCAATCTTGAACACCTTACACATGTAACGAAGTCAACTGTGTTCTGATCTGAGTCGCAGAATGACAACTTGTTTTGATCTGTTCATAAACTGGTACTCATCTTGGGGTATTTGGTATAATCTGTTCAATTTTCTACTCATCTTGGGGTATTTGGTCTACTGTGTTCATAATTGGCGGTACTCATCTTGGGGTATTTGGTCTACTGTGTTCATAATTGGCGGTACTCATCTTGGGGTATTTGGTCTACTGTGTTCATAATTGGCGGTACTCATCTTGGGGTATTTGGTATAATCTGTTCAATTTTCTACTCATCTTGGGGTATTTGGTATAATCTGTTCAATTTTCTACTCATCTTGGGGTATTTGGTATAATCTGTTCAATTTTCTACTCATCTTGGGGTATTTGGTCTACTGTGTTCATAATTGGCGGTACTCATCTTGGGGTATTTGAATTGGCGTTCTAATTGAATTTATCATTTTATTTTCTTGTTATATTATGTTATTGACATATTTATACTTTAGCGCATACTGTAGTGGCATATGAAGTGTTCTAGCCAGATTGACATCTGTATGAGAAGTCTTTGTCCAGCTCGATGCTGTCACACAAACTCTAACATGACATGCTACACTATGTCATATCGTTGTCACCTCTACAGTTACATGGATGTAGCTCTTTATATATATATATATATGATTGACGCTGACCGTCAATGAACATATGGATTATTTTAGTGGTGATATCTGCGCCGTCTGATATCCCGTCCTGTCTTGTGAGGCAGCAACACCGGTTTGGTTTGCGGCTGGTTATTTGCAGCTAATACCCAACATCTGGAGTGCCGTTCACTATTTGCAACCTGTGGACGCGATGGGTAATGGTCGGAAGCCCCCCCCCTTCCTTCCATGATGAAATATTCAAATTTTGTAACCCTGGAGAGAAAGATGGTAACTAACCATTCTGAAATTGCCCTAAAAACTCCTTTTGGATACTAACACTGACTAACACTAAAGGCTGACTTTTGATTATTTCCGTTTATTTCTTTGGTTGGTCCTGGCTTTCATTGACATGCGATTCAAAGTATATAAATAATTACCAACGAAAAACACGACAATAATCAAAAATGTCACGAATAATGTCTTGCTTACTTTCTGTATAGATGTCTTTACTACGGACAGTCTCGCTGATAACTAACAGGAAATTTCGTGTGATTTCCGCCGGAGACTGCAGCTTCCGGATCAGTACATCCGCTTTCAGCATGCTTTAAAAAATTGA
Source organism: Meghimatium bilineatum (assembly GCA_034231615.1). Classification (NCBI taxonomy): domain Eukaryota; kingdom Metazoa; phylum Mollusca; class Gastropoda; order Stylommatophora; family Philomycidae; genus Meghimatium; species Meghimatium bilineatum. The sequence goes on from CM067298.1 coordinate 128,837,049, forward strand.
AGATACGTTTCCCTAACCTCTGACAGCCTTCGTGTCTGTCGTCAGACAATCTAGTGAAGTTCTATGCTTCGTCGTGACTGTATCAGCCTCTGTGCCCTTGGGCCTTTTCAAGCAAAAATGTGTCCCTGGCTAGTTTGAGACTGATTTTTAACTGGATAACCATAGCAATCCAAATAACAGCTAATAGAATTACACGAGAGAATTGAAATCCAGCTGAGTAGACGTAACTGCATACATTGCTAATTTTTGGACATTAATTTAAATTCAAGAAATAAGACTATTGTCAACATAGCACTATTTCTGTATTTTGCCTCGCGACATTTGAATTAATTCCCTAACAAATCATCATCATCAAGTGCTGTCTACACAACGAAGGTTGGCTGCAACAGATCTCCAACATTCACTGTCTCTTAATTTGGTGCTGCACTCTGCTAGACTGTACCCTGTCCATCTTGTGATGTTACTCTCCCACTTGTATCTCTACCTACCTCTAGCTCGCTTCCCTTTGACTTTACCCTCAAGTAAGGACTTCAACAAGGTGTCATGTCTTTTAATGCGTCCAAAATATTTTATTTGCCTGATCTTTATTTCTCTTAGTAGTTCTTTCTTCATATTAAGTGTTTTAGCACATCTTTATTTGTTTTCTTCTCTTTCCATGATGTTCTCCCTATTTTTCTATATACTCACATCTCAAAGGCATCAATTATGTCTTCTAATTGTTTATTTAGTGTCCATGTTTCTGATCCATACATTAATATAGAATAAATGTAGCATTTTATAATTTGTAACTCATTTTTAACTTGTTTAGATGTTACTATTTTCCTCATGACATTGTTTGGCCACTCCTGTTCTCCCTTTAACTTCTGTTTCACATCTGATATCATTTGAGACTATGTGCCCAAGATACCTAACAAATATTATTGAGTAATTATATATACATTGAAATAGAAGCACGGTAATCGGTTGCTACGAATTGTGTTGTATGGTAAGGAAAGATCAGGAATGGTATAAAATAAAAGGATAAATTGATAGCAGATAGGGCAGTATGTTTACGAAGACACAATAGAAGATGGTGATGTTAGATATGTAGATTATCCTTTTCGCACACAAGACATGTCTATAGGTGCTCATTTGTATGCATCAGTAACTCTCTCATAGCATAAGTAAAGTAAGTAAAGTAACACATAGCATTTATTAATGCTGTAGGGGTGTAAGATGTTAGCAATCTCACATTTCAGTGGCTCGGCAAATGAGGGCGGTAGCCATCTCCCCACCCTCACAGTCTTTACTTCCCGGATTAATCCGGTACCCATTTAAGGCTGGGTCGACCTGGGAGCCGTTGTGATCTGAAAAAACATTTCCGCCTCAACTGGGGAATGAACCCAGGACCACTCATATGCGAATCCAGTGATCTGACATCTCTCATGGTATGACAGTTGATAAATCCAGTTCTATGGAGGTTCAATGCGCTTTTTGAAATCATTGTTAGGTGTTTTCTACGGGCCACGCCTATCCTCACTCTTAAATCGCGCATTCTCGATATTGACTCACGCTCGTTTATCTCAAAATCCTCTGATAGTGTGGATTCATGAAGAACAATGAGTATGTCTGCTCGGTCCATGGCTGACCATCTGTTATTTTGGCGAGGCTAGCTAATGTGCAGGCCCATTCGTTTGCTTCCACTCCCTAGTGTCCGGGGATAATGATCTTTCGCACGGAGGGCCACATTTTAGCTCTCTCTAATTACTCCCAAATATCCCATACATTCATCACGTTTTGAATCTTCTTCTTCTGCGTTCATTCTTAAACTCCAGCAGATTAGCAGGATATAGTCCGGAGAACGGAATGCATTTTGTCATGGTTTACAACATTGCTGCGATATCTGCGCCTTTCGGCCTGACACATCCGACTTCAGCATGGCTTTGGGTCACTGAACCCTATGTGGAATGGGGCAGCCAACTCCATCCAATAACCTCCATAGTCGCCTCTTACGACATGCATGGAAGGTAAACAGTGTTGCTATTCTTTGCTCCCCTTTTGGGGCTCGGTAACACACGTTTTGACGTTTTGAATCATAGTCATTGAATGACTAAGTATGCACTAACGGGAATGTGATTACGATTCCAGCTAGTGTAATGCGGTAAAATATCTAAAGGCTGAGTGAACTGTACTTCCGTGTAATCAGTTAATGCACATGATCACCCCACTTGCTCGATGACATGAACGACCATTGTGTGAATAACAAAATGTACTCGGAATGTTCGCAGATGAGTGCCTTGACCTCTGCATCAATGCTCACATGCCTACGTTCTCTGCCACACTGTCTTGAATGCCTCCTGAAAGACTATATGAGCAGTTCTCCACACCCGCCAGAATTGATGACTTATGGGGCGCTAATCTGTTTCACGATATCATCATAAACGCGACCCATACACGATTTGCTTGTCTTGAGCCTGCTTCACTTCACACAAGGGAGATCACTGTATAATGAGTAATATGTATCGGAAATCAATCTAAGATATGCACGGTCATGTCACATATCAAGTCTGTGAGATATGCACGGTCATGTCACATATCAAGTCTGTGAGATATGCTCGGAAAACAAGGACAAATCTCATAGCCATGCTTGATGTGTCCCTGGTGCAACCAATGATGATCCGCATTTCATGTTTTGAATTTTCTCCTGTCTCTAAGTCTGTGTTTGAGTGATGGTGACAGTGACATCTGTGTATTCAATGACATGGAACACAAGATATGGATACTTTGTACATACTTCCGAATACTTATTGTAGCTCAGAATGCTCTAACTAGCCACATCGACCACCGCCATATATTGTATCCTAGTTAGTTAATTAGTAAATCAAACATCATCCTCAAACATCATTTTCAAACATCACCCTCAAACATCATCCTCACTGCACATTGAAACATCGATCAATAAGAGCTAGAATCTGTTCTCAAGATATCCTGAAGCGTGTAGTGACTCATCACACCCACTCTGTGTTGGTTTACCAATCTCCTCTTGTTGCAGGCATAATGCTCTTGTTTACTCACATCCCTCTTGACACGGTGTTCCTGTAGTCTGCTTACGATTGCAGATACACAAGCATTGCTACATATACCGCTTGTTCAATCTGCCTAAGAGTATTCAGAACATCAGCTCGATCTATTGCATATATGTTCCCTATGATAGCCACACCATGTCTGCATCAAACATGTCTGCTCGTTAATTTGTGCAAACACTCCCTCTTAGATCACACCAAAGAATACTATCGCATGGAAAGCCGGAAAAATGTCAGCAATAGAAATTGTGAACAACTATCTCCTTGCCTGGTGATCTCATGCAATCTTGCTCAAGTTCCCAATTGTGAACAACTATCTCCTTGCCTGTTTACAACATGTGACGTTTTGAATCATAGTCATTGAATGACTAAGTATGCACTAACGGGAATGTGATTACGATTCCAGCTAGTGAAATGCGGTAAAATATCTACAGGCTGAGTGAACTGTACTTCCGTGTAATCAGTTAATGCACAAGATCACCCCACTTGCCGGATGAGATGAACGACCATTGTGTGAATAACAAAATGTACTCGGAATGTTTGCATTCCGACTTGCAACCTAGCTCAAGTTCCCAATTGTGAACAACTATCTCCTTTGCTGTTGATCACTTGCACCCTTGCTCAAGTTACTAATTGTGAACAACTATCTCCTTTCCTGTTGATCACTTACAACCTTGCTCAAGTTCCCAATTCGTTGTGCTTATTTTATTACTATTTCTATATTACTGTTGCTATATTACTATTTCTATATTACTGTTTCTATATTACTATTTCTATATTACTATTTCTATGTTACTATTTCTATATTACTATTTCTATATTACTATTTCTAACGTGTGTCAGACCATGGTTTCGTATGATTTCTCCAGAGATGTCTGCTCGCTTTACGCTTCTCATCAATTTTTAAAATGCCAACAATCCAACAACCTGCCCTTGCAAATTCGTAAATCGGGATTATGTAATATTGATATACCCAGTGACCTTCCTGGTAAGTTACTGTGTATAGACAGTGTACTAACCAGCGTGTAAGGATTTCATCCCAGTGCCATTGATTAAACAGTCACCAGCTGAAAAGTGGTTAAATGATTTTCCTGATTTAGACAATGACTGTGAATCATCGTGGATGGTATTTTATAATTCTGCTGACATTGTTACTTACAGTTAGTGGACAAGAACTGACATTGTTACTTACAGTTAGTGAACAAGAACTGAGATTGTTACTTACAGTTAGTGGACAAGAACTGACATTGTTACTTACAGTTAGTGGACAAGAACTGCGATTGTTACTTACAGTTAGGGGACAAGAACTGACATTGTTACTTACAGTTAGTGGACAAGAACTGACATTGTTACTTACAGTTAGTGGACAAGAACTGACATTGTTACTTACAGTTAGTGGACAAGAACTGAGATATGTAAGAAAACATAGTACACGTAGAACACCAAATACGTTTTTATACATTTATATTAACTAGTCGGAGAGAAGGGGTGCAAAGGGTGTCGGAATGCTATCGGCGGACAAAGGATTAGCAGAAAACCAAGATCCGAAAAGTATTTCATGGCGGTGCATCCTGAAAACAGAAAGAAAGCTGCTCGTGCTGTATTTCTGACCAACATTTTTAGGCTCGTGTCTGTAGGATTTTTTAAGCTAACATTTTTAAGCTCGATAACCCGGACATATTGCTTACACCATTTACCGGGGATATCCATGACATATTGCTTACACCATTTACCATAGATAACCCTGACATAGTGCGTACACTATTTACCCGGGATATCCCTGACACGGTGTTTACACCATTTACCGGAGATGTCCTTGACACAGTGTTTACACTATTTACCGGAGATATCCCTGACACAGTGCTTACACTATTTACCGGGGATATCCCTGACACAGTTCTTACACTATTTACCGGGGATATATCTGACACAGTTCTTACACCATTTACCGGAGTTATCCCTGACACAGTGCTTACACTATTTACCGGGGATATCCCTGAAATAGTGCTTACACCATTTACAGGAGATAACCCTGGCATATTGCTTACACCATTTACCGGGGATACCTCTGACATAATTCTTATACGATTTACCTCGGTCCAAAGGTTACAGTCCTTGTCTCGGCGGATCCAGGGTTAGCAGATAACCAAGATCCTAAAATTACCTCCCCGTGGTACCTTAGAAACAGAAAAGCATCCGCTATTTCTGTCGTTCTGGCCAACACGTTTAGACTCGTATCTGTGGATGTGAAGGCTGTATATGGAATGAGAATTCCCTCTAAAGAGACAAAAAATATCCCCAAGACCTCTACGCCAGCACACTCAACAGCACTGTCGGCACAAAGTGGCCAAAGACATCTGTATAGTGTGTCTCGTACATCATATAACACAGAAACATTGGAGGGACGGCCATTGTCAATGCCCAATATGGATAGATCCCACTAAGACCTGGTGAACCTGTGAGCTCACGTTGAATTCAGAAAAGATAACACGCGATCGAGGTCAGCGTTGTGTATGTGAACAGATATAGCGGCAACGAAGCTACAGTTGTCCCACACGAGACCGACTGGAGGACATTCTGTTCATGCTCGAGAACACACAAAAGCCACAAGTCACACCAGAATAGACCCCATTAAAAGTAGGAATGATGGCTCGTGTATTAGTTATGCCGACTCGAAAATGTACACCCGGGTATGAATGAAAGCTTTGAATACAGCTCCCCATTGCACACAGGAAAAGCATTGAACAAATGCCTGGGAGCTATTTGTGCTGGACCTATTTCGAAATAAGTGTTGAGACTGAAACTCTGGACGCTGTGCGCAACGTAGACGGAAACAAGTCTATGTTTTTAGACTTTGCAAACTAGCCCAACTCGACTGTCGCCGTTGTCCAACACTCCAACACTGCTCCTACAGAGAGAATTGGGGTCAAAACCCAAGGGCCGACTGCGAAGGTCCTCATCCGAGATACGCCTAATCTAACTACTTCTTTGGGTAACATATTCAATGGAAAGGTAAAAATACATAAACCGTGCCCGGCGATAGATACGAAGAGGACAAGGCGAGTGCGTGATAAATGCATAGAGAAATTTTCAGAACCCCAACGGTTTGTAACAGAAGCACAATGTCTAGGAAGATATATCAACCCTGGGAATAATTCAACTGTCGCGTTACCCAACAATTAGTGTACTGTTGTTCAATATATTTGACAGTAGATGGTGGTTGGGCAAGAGATGGAAAAACGAAAGATCATACTACTAAGATTAGCAGACACACGAATAAAAGGCCAAGGTAACAAAAAACTACACACGGACTACACATTAATATACTGTGGTGTACACATGAATGCGAAAGTAAAACATAGCGTAGCTTTCATCCTTGATCCCGCGTTGTCCAAAAATGTCATAAACGCGACCTGTGTGAGCGAAAGGCTAATAGCGATAACAGTTACAATAGACAACAAGAACACATCATTCATCCAAACATTCACACCCTGTAATGCACACAACAATGAAACGGAAAGGGAAGAATTTTTTGAAAACGTAAATGATATAATAAGCAAGATAAATGATATAAACACAAAACTTATTTGTATTAGGAGACTTTAACTCCCACTTGGGACCAGAAAGATATGGAATAGAAGAATACATTGGACCGTTCGGAGATAAAATAAATAAGATAAATGACAACAGCTACAGATTAATTGAAATGTGCATTGAGAAAAACTTATTTATAACTAACACATTTTTCAAGCACAGAGAATCCCAAGTTCACACCTGGTACAAGTGGAACAATTTAGACTGCAAAAGCCAGATAGACTTTATATTAACAAGAAGAGCCAACAGAAGGAAAATAACAGATGCAAGAGACATACCAAACATGTATGTAGTCACTGACCATAAAACAGTATTAGTAGCTGTAAAAACAAACAGAAAGAGAATGAAGAAAGACAACAACAAAGATAACAAACCAACAACAATTAAAATCCACAAGCTAAAGAACGACACGGTACGTGAGCAATACGCACAAAAAAATCACAGAACAATTCGAAAAATTACCAGTAGATACTACAACAACAAAAGAGGAATCGAAATTATTCAAAGAAGATATAACACAAGCAGCAGGAGAAGCATGCGGATACAAGAACAATAGTGTAAAGAAACCAAAAATAATGCATGGTGGAATGAAGAAGTCAAAAGAGTCACAAAAGAAAAGAAACAAAAATATAAGAAATGGGTCAAAAGTAAAAACCAAGTAGATTACATAGAATACAAGACAGCAAAAATAAATGCCAAGAAAGTCATTAAAACTGTCAAAATCAACTCATGGAAAGAATATGGAGACATGCTCAACGAAGATTATAAAAATGCACAAAAGAGGTTTTACAAGAAAATCAAGAACATGAGAAACACAGAAGATTTAGATGAACCGAGAGAAATAATAAATGATGAAAACGGTAATGCAAATATTGAACCGAAGCAAATAATGGAAAGATGGCAACAATATTTCAAGGAACTACTAAATCTAAAAGAAGGAGATGATGACACAACAATAAACACTACAGCAGCGAACCTAGATCCAAATATACTACTATCGGAAATATAAAATGTAATACACAAAGCATCAATAAACAAGGCAGCAGGTCTGATAACATACAAACTGAACTTATCAAAGCAGCAGCAGAGAGCGGGAAAAAATGGTTACACAGACTTTTCAATGTAATATGGAAGAAACAAGAAACACCAGAAGACTGGAGAAACGCGACAATCATTCCTATATGGAAGAAAAAAGGCAGTAAGAGAGACTGCACAAAATACAGAGGGATATCCTTACTAAGCCACACAGGGAAATTTTTAACAAAATATTAGAACAACGATTACGATCATACATTTAATGACAACACCAAAACACCCAAATGGGCTTCCGTAAGAACAAAAGCTGTACGGGTGCTATCTTTACATTTAGGCAGCTAACAGAAAGAACCACAGAAAACAATCGAATTATATCACAGAATTATACATCGCATTCATAGACCAAGAAAAGGCATTCGACAGAGTAGACAGACAACAACTATGGAAAACACTATCAATATACGGAGTACCAGAACATTTAATCAACATATGCAAGGGTATTTATCCTAATAGCCAATGTGCAATAAGAACAAATGCAGGCGTGTCCAATAAGTTCCAAATTCAATCAAATTTGCCAGTTTGCCAGGGGTATGTCCTATCCCCTCTACTTTTTATAACATACATCGACCACATCTGTAAACTAACAAGTACAAACGAAGAAGATACCATAAAAGACACATTGAACGAACTACTTTTTGCAGACGAACAAGTACTAATAGCGACATCAGAAGAACAATTGCAAGAACATATGAATAGACTCCACACAACATGTCAAAAATTCAACATGAAGATTAATATTGAAAAGACTGAAATAATGGCAATAGCAAAGAAAGAAAGAAATATCACTATCTCCATCGATGATAAACACCTTAAACAAGTAAATGAGTTCACTTACTTAGGAAGCATTATATCGAGTGAAGGGAAAACCAGTAAAGAGATACAAAATAGATGCAATAAAACGTACCAGATCCTAGGACAGATGACACGTTTTTTCAAAAACAAAATGTAAACATAGACACTAAAGTTGCATTATACAAGACTATTATTATTCCATCACTGTGCTACCAGTGTCAAACCTAGACAATGACAGCACAAGACAAAAGAAAAATAGTGACAACAGAAATGACATGTCTACGAAGAATACTCAGTGTGTCATTAAGAGATAGAATTAGAAACGATAACATCAGACAGATACTAAACCAATACCAGTATTGGAACACATCAAAAGACAACAGATCAAGTGGTTTTCACAAGCTTCCAGACTACCGACATATAGCATGCCACAAATGGCCATGACACATAAGCATAACAGTTATAAAGCCAGAGGCAGAACATGTAAAAGATGGATCACATAAATCAAAGAAGCCACAGGAACAAGCTTACAATCAGCACACAAGAAGGCCATCTCCAGAGAACTCTTCTACCTCTGACGCCACAAGGCAAACAAGGGCCGCAGCGTATAGATAGATAGATGTTGGTTCAACAGTTCTTGTAATCTTTTTAATCTGTTTTCTTGTTATTGTATATACTATTTCGTTAATAAATACATCAGAGGTTGTGGTTCAGCTTCATTATTTTACAAATATATTTTTTTACGAATTAACTCTTTACGTATATAACATGTCGCTTATGTTTATGTTGTACTCTACCCCAGTTCCATCTATTTCTCTTATGTTTATGTTGTACTCAATCCCAGTTCCATCTATTTCTCTTATGTTTATGTTGTACTCAATCCCAGTTCCATCTATTTCTCTTATGTTTATGTTGTACTCAATCCCAGTTCCATCTATTTCTCTTATGTTTATGTTGTGCTCTACCCCAGTTCCATCTATTTCTCTTATGTTTATGTTGTGCTCTACCCCAGTTCCATCTATTTCTCTTATGTTTATGTTGTGCTCAACCCCAGTTCCATCTATTTCTCTTATGTTTATGCTGTGCTCTACCCCAGTTCCATCTATTTCTCTTATGTTTATGTTGTGCTCTACCCCAGTTCCATCTATTTCTCTTATGTTTATGTTGTGCTCTACCCTAGTTCCATCTATTTCTCTTATGTTTATGCTGTGCTCTACCCCAGTTCCATCTATTTCTCTTATGTTTATGTTGTGCTCTACCCCAGTTCCATCTATTTCTCTTATGTTTATGTTGTGCTCTACCCCAGTTCCATCTATTTCTCTTATGTTTATGTTGTACTCAATCCCAGTTCCATCTATTTTCTTATGTTTATGCTGTGCTCTACCCCAGTTCCATCTATTTCTCTTATGTTTATGTTGTACTCAATCCCAGTTCCATCTATTTCTCTTATGTTTATGCTGTGCTCTACCCCAGTTCCATCTATTTCTCTTATGTTTATGTTGTACTCAATCCCAGTTACATCTATTTCTCTTATGTTTATGTTGTACTCAATCCCAGTTCCATCTATTTCTCTTATGTTTATGTTGTGCTCAACCCCAGTTCCATCTATTTCTCTTATGTTTATGTTGTACTCAATCCCAGTTCCATCTATTTCTCTAATGTTTATGCTGTACTCAATCCCAGTTCCATCTATTTCTCTTATGTTTATGCTGTACTCAATCCCAGTTCCATCTATTTCTCTAATGTTTATGTTGTGCTCTACCCACTTCCATCTATTTTCTTATGTTTATGTTGTGCTCTATCCCAGTTCCATCTATTTCTCTAATGTTTATGTTGTGCTCTACCCCAGTTCCATCTATTTCTCTTATGTTTATGTTGTGCTCTACCCCAGTTCAATCTATTTCTCTTAAGTTTATGTTGTACTCTACCCCAGTTCCACCTATTTCTATTATGGTGACACAGATGCATATATACTTTCCTTCCTCCAAAGTAGTTTTTCGTTTATTCTAATTCCTTGTTTTATGTTTGTCCTTATCTTGACAAAGGTCTGGTTGTTGAAACGTTGAACTATTTTGTATTCTTCCTTTTTGCAAAACTGATATTTGCGCATGTTTTTGTTATTTTGCAAATTTTACTTTACTACGTAACAGACAGTGTTGCTGCACTTTTATCTTTCATTGTTTTTAAATTGAGAATATCACTAATATAACAATGTTGTACTAACGCCGATGGTTGAAAGTAGCGTACCTCAACCATAGAGGTATTTATTACTAAAGCAACATTTCGTATTCAACGTGACTACATTGTCGTATATGTTTCCTCAGATATTTGGAAGAAACCACAGCTCAACAAAGTGCAAGAACAGACAATGATTCAAGAAACCACAGCAACAATGAACACAAGAAGAACAGTCACTCTTGTTTTCTCCATATTTATGTGTACTTCTGCAATTTTTGCTGAAGAACCGAACGAATTTTACAGCGATGTAAGTTAAATAGTAGAGCTATTTATATAAGTTTAAAATTAGAACTATTTATGTAAGTTTAAAATTAGATCTATTTATGTATGTTTAAAATTAGAAATATTTATGTAAGTGTAAAATTAGAACTATTTATGTAAGTTTATAATTAGAACTATTTATGTAAGTTTAAAATTATAACTATTTATATAAGTTTAAAATTAGAACTATTTATGTATGTTTAAAATTAGAAATATTTATGTAAGTTTATAATTAGAACTATTTATGTAAGTTTATAATTAGAACTATTTATGTAAGTTTATAATTACAACTATTTATGTAAGTTTATAATTAGAGCTATTTATGTAAGTTTATAATTATAACTATTTATGTAAGTTAAAAATTCGAACTATTTATGTAAGTTTATAATTAGAACTATTTATGTAAGTTTATAATTAGAACTATTTATGTTAGTTCAATAGTAGAGAACTTTCTCAGCGTCATTATCCATATATAAATACCCACAATTTGGGCAGATGTTCGACAAAATGGAAAGTGTCGCAGTAACCAAACGAACACATGACAAATCCTGAATAAAGTAAAAAAGTGACTGTGAATACCAAACTGTCGAATGTAAATCATAAATAAATAACAATACAACAAAGAACAAGGACAATTATCCACGTATCGGTTCAATCGGGAACTTTTTCAAGAAACAAATAACGGTAAAGAAAACACAAACATAAAAATATGTTTTTTATAAACTAAGATGACTGGGACATTGTTTTCCTTACCAAAAAAAAAGTTGCCCAGTAACGATGCCCAAAGCATGTCTTATAAATTGTGCAGACGCGTGCGTTCACATTTTGAGCTGAAACCTCAGTCATCTTAGTTTTTAATATTTTTATGACTGTGTTTTCCTGATAGTTATTTGTTACTTTAAAAAGGTCCCGATTGGACCGATACGTGGATAATTGTCCTTGTTCTTTGTTGTATTGTTATTTATTTATGTTTTACATTCGATAGTTTTTTACATTCGATAGGTATTCACAGTAATCTGTGTACTTTATTCAGGATCTGTCATTATCCGTATGAAATCAGCAAATGATTGTTTCGTTATTTTCCTTTCCTGCATATCTCTATTATTGAATACGGTATTCCAAAACGTACAGGGAAATCTCGTTATAACGACTTGGTCCGTGCGATATAATATGTATGTAGTAACGGAAATTCGTTTTATACAGTACAAACAACATATAATAAATGTATTTTTTTTAAATTGTATAGTTAATTTTGTTATAAAAGAATGCGCTATAGACGGATTCGACAGTACTAGAATACATTCTCTGATTTCTATGTCTTATGTCTGGATGCTAACTAAAGAACAAGAGAGAAAGTTTACTACGTGTGAAATGAGATGTCTAAGAAAAGCAGCAAACAAAACATGGAGAGAGTATTCTCTGAACATATCCACGATCAGTTTCTAGACCTGATTCGTATACGGAATTATACATTGTTATTTCCTGTCATAATCACACTTCTTAACCTCGAGATATTGGAAAATGAGAAAAGAATCAGTTCTCAACCATGAGCACCGTTTTAACGAATTAACTATTCCTGCTCGATCCATTGATTTATCTTTTGATAATGCGATCGTACTCACTAGTGCATGAGCTCGCTCAATACCGTCAACACCCACATGTCCTTGCATGAACACACTTCCACTTCTGGAATAACTTTTTTCGTTTTATGTTTTTGTAATCACTCATTTCTGTCTTGAGTTTTTTAATAAGTAATTGTTATTAAATATTTGTTGAATCAAAAAAAAATTTATTTCTGTCTTATGCTTTAGAATCAAATAATTTATGTGTATTATATTTCTGATCACTTATTTTTTTGTTATTTTTTCAAATCCAGCTGCCATTGTCCAATACAGCAAGTGTTAAATCATCATCTGGCCCGACACGAATTGCCAAACTCTCAGACCTTCTTAAATTCACAAAGTCTGTGAAAGACATTTTGTCTCACGATTATGGAACAGACATCAAGGACACTGACTATGGAGAACAGCCTGTAGAATTTGATCTTACAAAGAGAATTTTCTGTAATGGTTTCACGGGATGCGGACCCCAGTTCAGAGGCAAGAGACGTTTACATGAACCAGTATCTGAACTAGAAAACCGTCTTCCCTCTATTTCTAAACGACCATTCTGCAACTCATATGGTTGTTACAACAGTGGGAGAAAAAGATCCAGTAACCTGTCTTCGGAGAATAAGAGTGACGCCCCTGAAGTCTCAGATTCAAATATCCAGACTTTCACCAACAGTTGGCCCTGGGCGAGAATAAAGAAACTATTCTGTAACAGTTACGGCGGTTGTCAAAATTTGGGCAAGCGTCTATCTTTACTCAACGCAGATGTCGCTATGAATACCAGAAATGGGCAACATGAAATATCATCTGCAGATTCCAAGACATCACTTGACCTGACAGGTGGCAAAAAGCGCTTTTTTCAATCAAATTTTGAGGATGACGTTGACAGTTTGAGAAGGTAATTATCGTGAAATATTCTGCCCTCTTATATCACTCTATCTAATGTCATTGCGTTGCGTCTTAATCATGTCTCTTAACTTGCTGTGATTGTCTGCGTTATGTCTTACTGATGTCACTAAATTTGAGGCAATTGTCTGCGTTATGTCTTACTGATGTCTCTCAGGTTGTTACCATTGTCTGCGTTACTTCTTAGTAATGTGTCTATACACGCTCGTCGATAAGGGAAATCCCCCCCCCTTCCCTAAAATAAAATCAGAAAATGACATTTAGTATGCCTGCTAGGAATTTTGCCAGAAGATAGGTACAACCCATCACTTAACGATACTTCACACAAAAAAAGTCAACATTCTCATCAAAAGGAAAGTTTTCCATGCGAAATCTAGAGAATACCTTTTGTATTTGTTAGGAAAAACACCATCCTTACAGAAAATATATTTACAGTACGGCCATGTCTTATTTGTTTTCATATTGCTTTCGTTAATTGATACTGATATCATTATATTTGTTGTCACTGCCTGCTTTAATTCTTTCCGATGTATCTAGTTGTATTATTTCTCCAACTCTGTTTCTATCGTTCTTGTCTGCCTTGCTGTTTTCTCTCAACGTAAATGTTTCTATTTAACACCTGACTGGGAACAAAACCTAACAGTTGAAAGAGAATATACATAAACGAAAGAGAAGAATACTTTCCAGATAATAATGGAAACAAAGACAAATCTGATGTTTCACATACATGACATTTTTCCGCTATCGTACACAGTAAATAGTTTTTGGAATGTGGTGATGGCATGATTTTTTTCTCTGTTTTGTAACTCCACAATGGCAGCGGTTACATCTGTATGTTGCCAGCAGTGGTGTAATACAATAACTGAAACATGGACTGTGTATAGACGTCATGTGAGGAAACTCAATCACTTTCACATAACTTGTTTCAGGAAAGTTGTGAACATCAGATGGCAAGACAAGATGCCAGACACCACTGTCCTTGAATGATCGGGTATCCCCAGTATTGAAACGATCCTGACGCAGACACAGATTCGTTGGGCAGGTCAATTTGGTACGTATGGCAGACCATCGTCTGCAAAAGATACTTCTCTATGGTGAGTTGGAGAAGGATACACGATCTCGAGGTGGCCAAGTGAAGCGCTATAAGGACTCGTTAAAAGTATCACTGAAAGCGTTTGAAATAGACCAAGATATATAGGTAGAACTTGCAAAACATAGATCTACATGGCGCTCTACAGTAAAAAAAGAGCGAACCATCGTGTGAAAAGAGGAAAAATGCAGCAGCCCAACGGCGGAGAGTAGCTAGAAAGTCATTGATTGATAAAAGTCCGTCTACAGTGGTCATTCCATGCCCAAACTGTCCAAGGACATTTACAGCTCGAATAGGGCTCATTAGCCATCTACGAACTATTAAGCCTGGACATATTTCAAACTGAATTTTCAAAAATGGATGTAAAGAAATGGTCATCATCATTTATAATGTACGAACACACAATACAATAACTGTATCAGGAAAGCAAAGGGAATATCTAAAAGTGACTTATCGTCAAAACAATTGATGGCGATGTGATTGGATGGAACCAGTGGTATCATTCTTTGTGTCTATCACACGTGATGGCGATGATTGGTCACATCTACTGTATGAGGTCCAGTTAGAATTATGTCAATGTCTATCAGTTAGTAAACGGCTAATAATCGATGGTTCGGAATCCGGGTGCGGTCTAATCTCTTTATATAGTGCTTTACCTACCCGTGTCTTTCTAACTTGTCTTCGTTGCTTATCTATTGCATTTCTCTTATTTGTCCACACCTAATTCATCTTCACGTTCGCGGTTTAACACGTCTACACTGCAAGTTTTTGTTTTGAAATGTTATCTAGTCTTACTGAGTGTTTGCATGCTTGTTGGTGCCACTCTCGGTCTAGTATCTCCGACTTCAGCATCAGCGATTGCTTGGGCAGGACTGTGACCCTTCTCGATATTGGCCCAACCAATTTTAGTTTCCAGCCTCATTTGGCTGGGCTAAGCCTCGTCTCCACTTAAAGAAGTTGGTCTCGATGGGGTAAATCAAATTTCAATTGGTGACATTTCCATAGCGAATGTCATTGTCCAAGTATTTTACAACCATTGCTTTTCACTATTTATATACATATATATTTAGCCACAAACTATTTGTAACCAGGCTCTGGTAATTTGTTTCCCAATCTGCTAGGGGCAGGCGTGTAGGTGCTGAGATTCAAGTCTTATGGGGGTCGTCTATAAATTACGTCATCAACTAGGGGTTTGAATGAGATTGAATGTTGTTGACATGGGATGTAGAGTTTGAATGAGATTGAATGTTGTTGACATAGAATGTGGGGATTTTAATGAGATTGAATGTTGTTGACAGGGAATGTGGGAGTTTGAATGAGATTGAATGTTGTTGTCATGGGATGTGGGGGTTTGAATGAGATTGAATGTTGGTGACAGGGAATGTGGAGGTTTGAATGAAATTGAATATTGTTGACAGGGGATGTGGGGGTTTGAATGAGATTGATTATCGCTGACATGGGATGTAAGGGTTTGAATGACATTGAATATTGTTGACATGGAATGTAGGGGTTTGAATGAGATTGAATGTTGTTGACAGGGGATGTGGGGGGTTTGACAAAAGTTGACTTCAACAACATTGTTTTTTATATACCAATAAAATTATGTGAATTTGAAATATTTTCCTACTGAAGACAGATTTTTCGGACAATTTGTGAAATTAAGATGGCGACACAAAGCATTTCTAATTCTCTAGATTACATTCTGTTGGAAATTTAGGAGGACAATTGTTCTGCTACAAGAAGCAGTGGGAGTTTGAGAATACAAGATGCAGTGGGAGTTTGAGAATACAAGAAGCAGTGGGAGTTTGAGAATACAAGATGCAGTGGGAGTTTGAGAATAAACCTTTAAAAATAAGATGAAATTTGTGTACAAATATGTGAATTAAATCATTGAGTGTGTTTATTACGTCTTCTGTTGATAAGAATAATTTTGGGAAGGTGGTAACAAATTGGTGGGGGAGGGGAGGAAAGGGATATTTGCTAAAAATACTGACATAATTTAACAGAAGGAATTACCACAATTCTTGACTGGAAGAAGGGGTAAGAAATGTACGAAGAAATTGTTAACGTTATTCATGGGTAATTCCCCCCCCCACCTCCTCTCGTATATGGTGTACATATATATATATATATATATATATATATATATATATATATATATATATATATATATATATATATATATATATATATATAAGGTCTTGCATTGATAGCTTGTGGACCGATCAATGATGACCCGCATAGCGGCTCCGGTCCACGGACTACCACTTCAAAAGCATTGCTTGAGTAGAGAAGTACTATCAAGTACCAGATTGCTGGACAGACAATGTACAACACAACAGATAAAGCACATTCAACTCGCTCAGAGATACAGCAAATATAAAACTTAGCACGGACAACAAGTACATATTGCCTTGTTGATCTGGCTAGGGTTAAGCGCACTCTAAACCTCATCGCAACATAACGTGTAGCCAGTCGGATTTCCCACCTGAATAATTTACATAGAAGGCTTCCGACTCGTGCATGATACCATAAGCATTATCATGAGATGCTAGGAAAGTTGCTCTATAAATAAACAATAAGGGTCACCAGAGATAACACGAGGAAACAACGAGGGCTGAAAGCAAGTTCGCGTGTGTACATAACTCTCATATGTGCCTAGTAAACATTGGGTGCGGGAGTTGTGGGTTGATTATCACCTCTTATATACTGTTATTGTCAGCAATTAAACCATTGATAGATAGAGACAGTGCAAGGTTATTATCAAGATGCCTCATATTGGAGATGTTGAGTGGCATAGACGCGAAGTAATGAAATATGTCAACAGATGGCAAGTTCCTGATCATGAAAAAACGTAGAGATGTCTTTACTAATTTCAGACAAAGATGTCAAGAATATTTGTGGATTGCTGATTACTGTGGCAAGGACTGAAATGAAACGACTGACCTGCTAACAAGGGAATGAGAATAACTCGAACTGATCGAAAATGACATTCCGTATCACAAGCTACCAAGGAAACACAGCGACATACGCTTCGACTAAAAACCTTTATCATGACATGGAGGCTTTTATTTGAAACGTCGTATGTCGCTGAGTCATGTTGCTGGTTTGTTCTATTACTTAATATTGGTAAAATTTGTAACTATTCCCGATTAATTTTGACATTTGTCTTGTGTTACCCAGCCCCTCCCCTATCTTCAATTTCGAGTTGTTTCCCCGCACTTTTGCTTTATCTTTTGATTATTTAATATCAGACATTGATATGAAAGCAGAATTAAGGAGAGTGTGGAAGCAGGCACAGTGAGGCGGCACTCTTCCAAACATGAAGACATCCATCGAATATAGGAAACAAATAACAAAGTCCATGGAGACAATTGTTGCATGATTGTCTACGATATAAGACTGCAGACTAATGCGAAGTAAAACATGTTTAATGACTCGTGTCACTATGTTTGTGTCACTATGCTCGTGTGTCACTTAATGACTATTGTCACTATGTTTGTGTCACTATGCTCGTGTGTCACTTAATGACTCGTGTCACTACGATCGTGTGTCACTTAATAACTCGTGTCACTATGCTCCTGTCCCTATGCTCGTGTGTCACTTAATGACTCGTGTCACTACGATCGTGTGTCACTTAATAACTCGTGTCACTATGCTCCTGTCCCTATGCTCGTGTGTCACTTAATGACTCGTGTCACTATGCTCCTGTCACTATGCTCGTGTGTCACTTAATGACTCGTGTCACGCACTATGCTCGTGTGTCACTTAATGACTCGTGTCACTATGCTCCTGTCCATATGCTCGTGTGTCACTTAATGACTCGTGTCACTACGATCGTGTGTCACTTAATGACTCGTGTCACTATGCTCCTGTCACTATGCTCGTGTGTCACTTAATGACTCTTGTCACTATGCTCGTGTGTCACTTAATGACTCGTGTCACTATGCTCCTGTCCCTATGCTCGTGTGTCATTTAATGACTCGTGCCACTATATTCGTGTCATTATGTTCGTGTCACTATGCTTCTGTCCCTATGCTCGTGTGTCATTTAATGACTCGTGTCACTATATTCGTTTGTCATTTAATGACTCGTGTCAATATACTCGTGTCACAATGTTCGTGGTTTAATTGGCAGCTACGATTATAATTTGTGTGACACCCAATGAAAACCAAGTGAATAGTCAAGTGAATCATTTTAGAATGCGTGATTTCCCATTAGCCACCAGGTCATGTAATGTAGGCGGTCATGTAGCCGGAAGAACAATGAAGAATAATAGGGAAACTGTTTGTAAAAAATAAACGAGTGTCAAGATTCGAATTTTCCCAACCTAAGAAGTGAGGATTTGTATGTTGGAGGCAAACATGTTTTTATATTGTGTTACACTATTAAAGGTTTTCCATGGAAAACTATGTTTATTGAATATTTCGTATTTATGAGGTTTAGGTATGTGTAATATGTAAAGAAAATAGGACAATTGGAATAGTAATATTTCTAAGAGCGTGGTACCCATTTCTGTATTATTAGTTTTTGGAAGAGTTTATTTGGGCAAAAAAAAACTGAATGAATAAATAAACTGAAGTGATATCACTCACCATCTTGTGCCATCTCTGCAACGAAGGTTGGTTGCAACAGATCTCCAACATCCCCTGTTTATTTGTTTTTGTGGGGCACTCTGATAGACTGTAATCTGTCCATCTTGTGACTTATTCTCCCATCTGTATCTCTGCCTACCTCTTGCTCGCTTCCCTTTGACTTTACACTCAAGTAAGGTCTTCAACAAGGTGTCATGTCTTTCAATGTGTACACAATATTTTGGACAAAATATATGGATAAAAAGATTTTGAGACTAACAGGAATTGAACCAGTCCGTTCAACGGCACCAAATCTCAAAGCAACTAATGCACACGCGTCCTTCCGTACTTGACTAACCGCATCTCCCAAAAATGAGGCGATTGTGTCAAGACATTCAAACAGTGCACTCAGTCACCAGAACGGACCAATTTGATTGGTCCGTTCTGGTGACTTTGAGTGCACGGTTTGAATGTCTTGACAAAATTTGGTACGTTCTGGTGACTTTGATTGCACGGTTTCAATGTCTTGACAAAATCGCATCTGTTTTTGGAGATGCGGTTAGTCAAGTACGGAAGAACGCGTGTGCAATAGTTGCTATGCGATTTAGTGCCGTTGAACGGACTGGTTCAATTCCCGTTAGTCTGAAAAAATTTTAATTGTCCTCTGGCTTCCTACTTCAATTTGCTTGGATAAAAAGATATAAATACGGAATATTTAACTTAGGAAAACTAAATAAATACGGAATGTTTCACTTTAGAATATTAACTAAATAAAAAAATATACATTGTAAAATTTCACAGACAATTTTAATTGCACAATTTCTGTGTCAAAAATGCTGTTCAGTAATGTGAATGCACGCAGAATCAGATATATATCGGCTCTGTGGCGAAGTGGTACAGAGCGCGTCTGTGACGGCAAAGGTACCGAGTTCGATCATCACCACAGGCAATTGTGCATCCGGACCGTTCAGAAAGCAATGGCAACCTACTGAACGTATTTATATTGCCTAGAAAATCACCACAGCCAACAAATGCTGGGTTGATAACTACGTCCTGGATAGGATATGCTACCAATTTTTATAAAACGTTAGGTTAGGTATGGTCCGTAGGTGCTCAGATCACGCATCAGTAAATCCCTCAGGGTATAACGGCTGATTGTTCCGGTTCTATGTTCGTTTAGTGCTCTTTTTGAACTTTTTGGTGTTCTCTACGGACCACGCCTATCCTCACTCCCAAATCGCGCATTCTCGATGTTCACTCATGCTCATTTATCTATAAATCAAATATTTGTGGGGACGCACGAAGAGAATTGTGTATGTCTGTTCGATCCATAGGCTGAGCATATTTTCTGGTGGCGAGGCTAGCTAATTAGTCAGCTTATTCATTTTCCTCGACACCCCTATATCCGGGGACAAAGATAATTGTGATTTTCCGTAGTGATATCACCATTTTAGTTGTTTCTGATTACCCCATAAATCCACTACCTACACCACATGTTTTGACTTTCTGAATCATATTCATTGAGGCATTTAATGCACGCATGCGAATAGACTTTCGTTTCCGGCCAGTTTAGTACCTGCGACATATCATGTATTATAATTATCGATCCAAGATTTGATACAAAAACATCCGAAACATGTCAGAAAACAATTCTTAAAATTGTAAACTCAAAAACAACCAAGATTTATTAAGGTAAATGTAATATGTATTAGGAATCAGCGTCACGGTACACTGCTTTCTATACAAGCTAATTTTCCTAGTCAATGATTAAAAAGAAACCGCCAGACTAGCGTCGCCTACCACACTTGCGCAATCCTTGTCCTTTCTATAGCATGAGCCATGACAGCCTACTTCCTAGTTGCTTGGTGAACGTCAGGGGCTATGTTTATTTATAACCATGAATATTGAGTGGATTCGGAACTCCGGTCTGCTGATTAGTGGGCGAATGAACAAACAGTAAACTGACATATACCGCGGCAACCCTGCAGATATATGCAAACATTACACCGCCGTATACAACGACAGCCCCGAAGATATATGCAAACATTGCTTCCCAAGTCATTGGAAGCTAAAGATGGAATGATATTTGATCGCTTCCCATGTCTGCGGAATCTAAATATTGAATGAGAATTGATCGCTTCACAAGTCTGTGGAATCTAAAGATGGAATGAGCATTGATCGCTTCCCAAGTCTGTGGAATCCTAAGATGGAATGGGAATTGATCGCTTCACAAGTCTGTGGAATCTAAAGATGGAATGAGAATTGATCGCTTGACAAGTCTGTGGAATCTAAAGATGGAATGAGCATTGATCGCTTCCCAAGTCTGTGGAATCTAAAGATGGAATGAGCATTGATCGCTTCCCAAGTCTGTGGAATCTAAAGATGGAATGAGCATTGATCGCTTCCCAAGTCTGTGGAATCTAAAGATGGAATGAGCATTGATCGCTTCCCAAGTCTGTGGAATCTAAAGATGGAATGAGAATTGATTCCAATCGAACAAGTATAATATCTTATCTCTCTGTGCCCACATAGTGACACTATGCATTCACCCTCGGGCAGTAAGAAAAAATGACTGTAAATGTGGCCAATGTTTATGTGGATATAAGTGGATGACCCTAGCGAAATTAGCGTAGAGAATATTCTCAATGACTCTGGAGATGACAACATGTCCTATAGGACAGAGTTGTGTAACACACAAGTACCCTCTATCACGCCATTTAAGATTTTGCATGATAGAAATATTATTACTGAATATTTCAAGAGTGTTAGGTTCATATATACAGAATATGTAAAAATAATTCAGAAAAGTTGTATATTAATGTTTCAGTGGACGTGGTACCCTTTTCTCTATAATGTGAATTGTAGAAAGAAATGAGAATACTTTTTAAAAAGCTGAATGCGGAAATAAATTACAGCAAAACAAACACAATATATCTACGGCCAAAAAAATTCTGGATTGATAGTCACGTCATGAGTAGGATATGCTACCCACAAAACAGGATAAATACTATATATTTAATTGTATAAACTAACTAAAGTAGTATAAATACTATATATTTAATTGTATAAACTAACTAAAGAGAAATTCTCTCTCTATTTCACGTGTGTCCCCACTGCTAGTCTGTAAGCCTCTCGCTTATATGCAAGCTACTCAGCATCTTCCAGTGTCATGTTCAGAAGGTCTTTGATGTCTTGTATCCATCAAGTTTTGGTCGGCCTCTTGTTATCTGGAATCTTTTCCTCTGTGATTAATCTTTCAACCATTGTGTCTTTTGATATGTCCAAAATATGTTAACTTGCGCATTTTGATCGTTTCGAGAAACCAGACTTCTTCTATGTTCAGATCTTTGTGGACATCCGCGTTGGTCCATCTTCCTGTCCATTAATTTCTTATCACTTTTCTATGACATTTCATTTTGAATGTCGATATTTACTTTTTCATTTCAGATGTCATTGCCCACGTCTCACAACCATATTTTGTCACTGGAAACATATAGCTTCTTAACAGTTGTACTTTTGTTTTTCTGTTTACCCCTTACCATACATTTTTCATCTGCGATGTTTTTTTGTAGTGCCTTTGCTAATCTCTTTCGTTTCTCTGCCAAGAAATCCCCTGCGGTGTTGATGGCTGATCCTAGCTAGTCAAAGTTGTTTCTATTTTCTAGATCTCTTTGTCAATAATTATTTTAAGTGTAATTTCATCTCTGCTTACATGCATTATTTTTGTCTTTTTTTTCTTTCATTGAGAAAAAGCTTGTGTGCCTTGATATTGTGCTTGTTTGACTGAAATAATCATTTGTTCTAAATCTGTGGGGCTCCTTGATATTAGTGTGATGTCATCTGCATACCTAATTTCTGGGATTTATTGAGTTCTGATATTAAATGATTAATGTGTTTCATAACTGTTCATAAGGTGGGTTTCTCGTACATTTCTCTTGATGTTTTCTGCGTAAATGTTGACCAGGTTTGGTGAGACGATGCATTCCTTTCAGACTTTAATAAGAAATATTTGTCTTACAATTGCGCAAGAATGTTTATTTGTCTTACAATTGCGCAAGAATGTTTATTTGCATACTTATGGGGGAAAAAATATGTTGCAAGTTTAAATGCATGCAGATCACAGATCATATATCATCTTGAATATTTCAAGGATAAATTTAAATTGAAAAGAAACTGGTTTTAAACGAAAACAACCAATAAAATTGTGAATACAAAAATAGCGAAGATATTTGAACCGTATCTGTATGATATAAAAAATAACAACGCCGTGTAACACAGAGTTAAAGTGACAACGAAGTCCGAAATGTCAAGCAGGTGTCCGAACGACAAAGTGCTGTTCATAGCTGAAAACACACATCAGTCACATCGATATGTTCAATAACAAATATCCACAACAATTGACAACATTCACAGTAGGATTCTTGCTTCAGGGATTAGATACGACAGCATGAGCATGTAACCTATCTATCTATACGCTTTGTCCCTTGTTTGGCTTGCGGCATCAGGGATGGAAGAGTTCCCTGAAGATGGCCTTCTTGTGCGCTGTGTGTACGCTTGTTCCTGTGGCTTCTGTGATTTCTGTGATCCATCTTTTACATCATGAGCATGTAATACTCAGTATAAAAAAAGACTTGAATACCGCTTCCAGTCAAAAATGAAAAATAACATCGGACATATCTCAGAAGCACATATTGTTGTTGAAACTACTGAACACAAGAAATGTAGAGACTCGGACTCTGGACATTTTGTGCAAAGTAGTCAGAGAGAGATTCTTTTAATAGTAAAAAGCGAAAGATGTATGCGTTTGTAGTAAACCTCAATGGCTATGGTACCACCATTGCTCAACTCAAATAATTAACAAATAGCAGCATAGGTAGAAACAATCATGGGTTCATGCAAAATTAATGTTTAAAAAAAAGACAAAAGATCTTGCTTCTCTCCACGGAAATGTGTAGTAAATCTTGCTTTAATTTTTTTTAAATTTTTTTTTTTAAATTGTCAGCTGAGTTAGCAGTGGGCCGCGTAGCGCAGTGGTTAACGTACTGATTTTGTATAGCATTAGTCCTGGTATCATTCACCAGTTGAGACGGAAATGCCTTTCAGATCGCATCGGTTCCCGGTCTACCCAGCCTTAGTTAGGTAACAGATTAATTCGGGAAGTAAAGACTACGAGGGAGAGGAGATGGCTACCGCCATCATATAGCAGAGTCACTGAAATGTGAGATCGCTAGCATGTCAGTCTCCTATGTCGTTAATAAGTGTTATGGAGATAGTACTTTGAGTCAGGCATTATCAAGAAAATAAGAAAGTGCACGCCTGTGTGTTGCCAGGTCCTGAAAGGGGAGCAAAGAATAGCAACACTGTTTACCTTCCACGCATGTCGTAAAAGGAGACTAAGGAGGTTATGATGTTCGTCCGTCGTGATCGACGATGACCAAAAACTCAACCATAATAATAATAACAATAAATAATAAAATAATAAAGTTAATAGTGCGTTTTTAAATGACTAGCAAGTCCAATGCGCGCACAAAATGTTCTTTTACAGAATTGACAACAATAGAAGGTATCTGTGTGACGTTGAGATGATTTTTTCTTTTCTACGTGTCCGCTTCTGTCTTGCAGTTTCTTGTCTGAATTCTTCTGCCGCTAGTGCTCCCGTTCTAATGCTGTAACGCCATGCTGTTCTATCCTGAGCGAGGCTCTCCCAAGCGCCTACGTCAATGTTAAGATGTTTCAAGGATGACTTGAGCGTGTCTTTGAAACGCTTTTTCTGTCCACCAGCTTTTCGAAATCCTGCCTTGAGTTCTCCATAATATATTTGTTTTGGCAAACGCGAGTTCTCCATACGCACAAGATGGCCTGCCCAGCGTGCCTGCGCCTTCATAAGTATTGTGTGGATGCTTATTGAGGTTGATTTTTCCAAGACCTCGTAGTCTTTATAAGGAGGTTATGGGATGGCATTGGCTGCCCCATCCCATATAGGGTCAGTGACCCAAAGCCATGCTGAATTCGGATGTGTCAGGCCGAAAGGCGCATATATCGCAGCAATGCTGTAAACCATGACACAACTCACTCTGTTCTCCGGACTACATCCTGCTAATCTGCAGGAGTTTGAGAACGAACGCAGAAGAAGAAGAAGAAGAAAGTGCAAGCGGGCATAAATGATTGGTTGAGCATAAACGTGTTTTCTGCTTATCCGTGACGATCTATTATATAAGGTCTATTGGCTAATGGGAAATTAAGTATTCTTAATGACAATTGACTATTTCCATAATTTGTATTAGTTGTTATGATTATACTGTGTGTGACAGCCAATTAAAATCACGGAAATAGTCATCAATGGCATGGAAGAAGCAAACTCATTTTATCACACTGTTACCGTAGCCCAGCGTGGCTCATTTAGAGAAAATTGAGTTCAGTACTCAAAGGTGCATAGGGCACTGATGTTTTTTACACGAGATTTGTTCGCCGGCTGTGAATCTTCGAGATAATTTTTTAATCCACCAACTTCTTTTGTTGAGAAAAAGTTGTTATTGCGCATTATGGCTTGTTTCCATTCTGCTCGTAGTTATATATGAGTAACGGAGGCGATATTCAAACGTATGCTGTCTCAAACTCATGATTCTGTTACTGAGGCTGGGGTCTATAGATGCATGTCTGGTCCCTGAAAGAACTAGAAGGTTCCCCACAACCAACGATAGCATATGTGAGCTAGAATCGAGTCAGGAAACTAAATAGAATCCATTCCTAGCTCAGAAGAGAAATCAATCAATCAAGTGCCATGTCGTTTGGCGTAGGCGATCATGTTTCTCCTCGACTCTCTGTATCTTGTGTTGTCAATAAGCTCGGTTGGTGAACTTCTACCGTACCATAATACAAGTCCATTTAGCAACTTTTCTCTTTGTCGTCCCCTATCTCTTCTCCCCTTGATCTTTTCAGCGGTTATTAAATGTTCAAGCTGTGTTCTTCTTAACACATGCCCTAGAAACCGTGACTGTCTACCCCTAATGTTTCATATGAGTTGTCCTTTTATGCCAGCATCAGTGAGAACCTTTGTATTCGTTACTTAGCTGTCCGTGGTATTTTCATAATTCTTCTCAGAAACCACATCTCTGTAGTCTCTAATTCGCCATGATTCATAGTCCATGTCACAATCATTCTTCACATCCATAAAAAACAATTGGTTCGATATACCATCTCAGCACTCGAATTCGGGTCTGCATAGATAGTCTTCCATTGCACAAAATGGTTCTCATTTAAAAAAATGCTGATTTGGCGTGTGCTGTTCGGCTCTTTATCTCACTTGAGCATCTACCTTCTGATGTTAACAGGGTGCCAAGATATTTCACTTTTTCATCTTGTGTTAATTTTGTGTCGTTAATTAATTATTATGTTGCATCTTGGTGGTGTATGTTTCTTCGAGACAACCATTATTTCTGTTTTCTTCTTGTTTAAACTGAGGCCTTTGTTTTCACTTTCCTTCATTACTTTATCTAATGGGCTTGCAGTTCCTGTTCACTTCCTGCTATCAGTACTGTGTCGTCAGCATATTTCAAGTTATTTATATTGCATCCTTCCACTTTTATTCCTGGCATATTTTGCATAATGTATTCTGTGTACAGGGAGAAAAGATCCGGTGACATTACACAACCTTGCCTGACACCCATTTTTATCTGTTGAAATATTCCTATAGTGTTGTTAACTCTCATCACAGCCGTTTGTTTCCAATACATATTCCTTACGATTCTTAGATCTTTCCCATCAACGTTAAGATTTTCTAGCAGTTTTATAATCTCTGAATGCTTCACCTTGTCAAATGCTTTGCTGTAATCTATGAAGTACAGATAAAGGTCTTGTTGTTCTTCTTTGGCCCTCTCCATTAATGTTCTTACTATATATAGGGCATTTCTTGTGCCTTTTCCTTCTACGAATCCGCATTGTTCTTCTGCTATCTCTGGTTATATTTTTCTTCTTATACGCCTCATTATTATACGCAGTAGAATCTTGGTCATCTCATAAGGCCGATTGATGGCAGAAGCTGAAGCCTGCACACATATATTCATATAATACATAATACACATACCAACATGTTCACACGCAAATAAAAAGTGGAAACATTGACGAGAGCAGTCATGTGACCAGTGTATAGCTCTAAACAGTATCTGAGCTGACTAAGGTTATTGATTGATTATACACTGCCTCCGTCCCTAGTGATGTTTCTGACTTTTTGTTATCCGCCAAGCTGTTAAGCTGTACTGACTCTTTCTTCTTTTTGTGTCCAATATTTCCCAGCCCATTAATGTTGCTTATTTTAGCAATTCAACTTTGACATTTACGGTGGAGTTTCCCAACGACTTGTATTGTCTCATTCTCATGGAAATCGGCCGTGTCATGCATCAGCAGACAACACGCGTTTATGTGCAACCAACCCTTTTATCTGCTGACACTTTCTTATTTTCTGAATGATAGTTCAGGAAGATGGCTTTCTATTTCGCTCTGCCTCCTTTTGTATTGTTCTGTGTTTCTCTATCTGTTAAGATGTCACTATTTACCTATAATTTCGCCAGTACAGCGGCAGCAACCACACCCAGGTAACGCCTGAGACAGGACGGCCAAACAAGGTGAGGGTAACCGAGATAAACACAGCGAAGCCTGGATATGACATACAAAGCGGATGAAACGTCTGATGTACAAGTTGTACATGTAATGTTCGCAGCATAAATACTGTGGAGTAATCTGTGTGGCGTAGTCTATATCTGTTGTGAAGTGATCTTTGTGTCATAGTCTATTTCTGTTGTGGAGTGATTTAGTTAAGACAAATCAGCATATAGTACTCTTTCTTTTCTAATTTTTCTCCCTTCAGCCACTAACCCAGCGCTCTGTCCATTGTTGCTTACATTTTTTTCAGATAATGTGTTTAGATTTGTAAGGTTGATGGTAGTTCCTGTCAATATTGTTGTTAAAGATTTCAAGAGTGTCCTGCAAGTCCATCTTGGTGTAGACGAGCATCGTGACGTAATGATTTCAGTTTATAGATAATCATCGCAGTATTTGTAGTCATCAAGGCCAACAGTGCTGTGTTCAGGTTTCATTTTAAGTCATGGAGTCTTTAGAAATTTGTGAACCATTGAACGTCTAGTAGCTGTTACATTTTTTTTCACTCCAGTAAGGGTAGGTAATTTTAAACTTTGTGAAATTTATAGCGAAACTGTGTGAAATTTATAGCGAAACTGTGTGAAGATTATAGCAAAACTGTGTGAAATTTATAGCACAACTGTGTGAAGATTATAGCAAAACTGTGTGAAATTTATAGCACAACTGTGTGTAAATTATAGCAAAACTGTGTGAAATGTATGGCAAAACTTGTAAATAGGGTGATGGTGCGATGCTAATCACTGGATACACACATGACAGCAAGGGAAATCGACATTTCTATCACAAAGGCATTATTAAGAACAACTTTACAATATAGCAAACGACAAATAAGACATTCCTTATTCACGTTCACAAATTAGAGATGCTCAGATAGTGTCAAATTAGAGATACACAGTCATTGCTAAATTAGATATAGGCCTTGTCCAAATTTGATATACACAGCCATGACCGTATTGGAAATACACAGTCGAGTTAAATTAGAGATACCCAGAAATTGACAAATTAGAGAAACGCATCCATGGCCAAACTAGAACCACACAGCCATAGCCAAATTAGATATACACAGCCATGTTAAATTAAAGATGCACAGCAATTGCCAAATTAGACGTACGCATTCATGACCAAGTTAGAGCTACACAGCCATGGCAAAACTAGAGATGTGCATTCATGGCCCAATTAAAGAGAAACTTAAGTGGTCAAATTTGTGATTCACAGATATGACTACTTAATTCCAATATCTCTATGAAATTATTCCTTTGTTTTGATTTCCTCATTATTTTTATGCAGTCGGTTTGGTTCATGGCTCAATTGTCTATTATTAACATTCCTGGAGATCTAGATAATCATTAGAAGCTGTTCAGAGAAGGTGCGCCGCCATAGGTATACGGTAGAATAACTGCTGGTCAGTGTGTCGTTGTTATCCCATATATAGTTTATAACTATTATTTTTATGGGAAATATTAACACATTAATTTCGTGTAGCCTATCAGTAGGCGCGAATTTTTTCTTGAACTGTCCTGGAGTCCACTGTTTAGCAGTTCGAATAGTCCATAAGTAGTCAACTTCCGTAAAAGTTGTAACGGATTGCCAAAGTTTTTTCGTCAGCTCGTGTAAGAATGATACAATTTCTTATTCCATTTGTCAACAATTGTCAATAATTTAGGGTCTATTACCTCAGATGTATGTAACCCCCCACCCCCTTGCCCCCCTCCCCCCCCCCCAAAATTGTTTGAAGAAAATTATGCGAGAGTACTTGTTTTGTTTCACATTTTTAAAATGTTTGTCACCTCAAAACAATTTAATTGATGCATAAATAATTGTACTGTTGACGTCAACTTTTGTCACCCCTTCTCCCTCTTGTCAACAGTCAAACTTTCCCCCAACCTAATTGGACGGTTACATAGTTAATTTATATTTTTAACACATTTCAGTTTTCTGATATTCCTTGAATGACTTGTAATACTACGAACTTAGTTAAATTGTAGGTAACGCCGCGCCATGCACTTTTTATAGATTTCTGCAAAGAAGGTTCAAAAGTCTAATGAATAAGAATGAGCTGCACAGAAAATTAGAAAATTACCCTTTTTTAAGTAAAATTCCCTTCCTCTTTTACTCAAGAGGATCTACGTCACTGTGGACAAGGCAATGTTTGTTCAGAGTACACAAATCATATTTAATCAACGTATTCACCACAAGTTTTTTTTATTAAAATGAATACAATACACTCGAAAAAAAAATAACACTGACACAATTTTATAGCACTTCTAGGCCGGTCTCACAAATGAAATACACTTGAAAAAACGGCACTTGATTAGAAAGCAGTCATTCCTTGTTCTACTGACGAAAAAAATGATATACATAAAACAGGAATATTGTAAAGATACTAGACTCTATATATTTAATATATTTAATAAAGCTATTATTTTTACTGTTTCAAACTTAAAACATATGTGTGTGTAATGTTCGTAGATCTGAACGATGCTTCTGACACGTAATAATGCTGAGATATTTTTAAAATCTTCTTCTTCCTCGGCGATCAATCACAATTTACCCTATCCATTATTGTTTATGGATATAGCGGTTTGTTATAGGTCACTGTGGGTCCCTGATACTACACAAAAATTGATGACGAGTCTGTGCGTCTGCTACACAACAATCGATGACGCGTCTATGCGTCTACTACACAGCAATTGATATCGCATCGCGTCTATGATGCTTCTATACAATTTCTGCCTCAATTATTATGCACTCAGTCGGATATATATGTTTGTATAAAACTAAGAAGAAAAAAATGACCAGGTACGTAGAATTAATGAATAAAATACTGCCACTACAAACATTAATATGGGTACTAGATGGAAAGAAAAATAGAATAAAACTAAAAAGTAAACATTTGCAGAACAACTATCTAAAAAAGTATGACTAAGGGCCTCAACAACAAACAACAACTGCACACAGTAAAATCACATTACTCAAACTGGAGACCACTAGTTTCTGTCCTTATTCTTCTTCTTTAGCCTTCATTCTCAAATTACCGCTGGATTTTTCCAACATTAATTTCTTATGATGTCAGAAACACTTGACAGAATCACTTACAAATTATTTCTTGTTTTTCTTTTAAGGTGAACTTGCTCTACATGAAGAAAAAACAATACTATTTTTGGCATCGTCTCTCTGGGACATGAGATCTGTTGCAGGCATCGTCTCTCTGGGACATGGCATCTGTTGCAGGCATCGTTTCTCTGGGACATGAGATCTGCTGCAGGACTAAAAGATCAACATCTTCCTACCAAAAGTGTTTGTTTCTTAAATGTATTGTAAAAATAAAATAAAAGTTATAAAGAAAGATTTGCGAATCACATATACTTTTTTAAATATGTCTCTGTCTTCATTTGTAGCATCAATGATTATCTCCTTGTACATTAGGCATGTCTTAGTACACTTGACATATCTTAGTACACTTGACATATCTTAGTACACTTGACGTGTCTTAGTACACTTGACATGTCTTTGTACACTTGGCTTGTCTTAGTACACTTGACATGTCTTAGTACACTTGGCATTTCTTAGTACACTTGACATGTCTTAGTACACTTGGCATGTCTTTGTACACTTGACATGTCTTAGTACACTTGGCATGTCTTAGTACACTTGACATTTCTTAGTACACTTGACATGTCTTAGTACACTTGACATGTCTTAGTACACTTTGCTTGTCTTAGTACAGTTGGTTTGTCTTACTATACTTCGCATGTCTTACTACACTTCGCATGTTTTAGTACACTTGACATGTCTTAGTACACTTGGCATGACTTTTAACATGTGTAATTCTTCTCTCATTATCGGCGTGGAGACAATAGTTCTGGGGATGTCTATACATTTTGTAAACAATTGGGTGTGGGGAGAGGGCGGGGTAGTCTGAAAAAGGTTTGATAGTGGTGACAACTGGGAGGTTGAGGTAGAAAGTTGATATTAAAAAAAACTATATAACAAACCATTTGTTTAAAATAAGACGTTTTGGTCGAAACATCTGTAATAGTCATGTAGTTGGGTTTTTTTTGTGTAATGTTCATGCATGTATGTTCATAGAATAATTTTAGGGGAGAGGGGTGTGATTGGGGGTGGGGAGTGGGAGAGGTTAAAATATTTGGACAAAATTAACAAGGGTATAATACATATCCCTAAATAAGTGAGTGTGTTTACAGGTCGGGCAGGGGGTGAGTGGGTATAAAAATGAACATGAATTAATTTATTGCCAACACTCCTCTGCTTTCTCCTTCTTTTAGAAGGAGATCCACGTTTCTACAGAATACAGAGAAATATGTTCGCTGATTATTCTATTTGTTGTGTTTGCTTAACTTTATGGCAACAGATTTCTATATTTAGCGTACACTCGATTATACACGTGACATCAGATCAACAGAATATGTAATAAATATCCATTTACAAAATCAAAATACCTGTTTATAATATTTATTCAAATAAATATTACATATTTTATGACATTCGTTATATTACATATAGTCACATTTGTAGTCAAATATATTACATATAGTCATATTTGTGGTCAAACATATTACATATATTCACATCTGTGGTCAAATATGAAAACAGAAACAGAAATAATTATGACCACTTAATGAGAATTAACAATAATTAGCCAGCGTCAAAAGCATATAGCATAACAATGGAAATAGCTAGATCCAGAGGACGATCACGAAGAAGGTGGATTGAAGAAGATATGTTGTTGTTTGTCCGTCACATGATGATGATGACCATTTGTTACATCCACTTTTGAAAATTCAATTTTAGTTATGTCCTTGATTATGAGTTCGTAGATGGCTAATGAGCCCTATTCGAGCTGTAAATGTCCTTGTCCATGGAATGACGACTGTAGACGGATCTTGGTCTATCCGTGACTTTAGCTGCTCTCCGCTGTTGAGCTTCTGAATTTCTCTTCTTTTCACAAGATGATGCGCTCTTTTTTATTTTAGAACGTCATGTAGATCTATTTTGTGCAAGTTCTTCCCATGTATCGTGGTCTATTTCAAAGGCTTTCAGTGAGTTCTTTAACGAGTCCGAGTAGCGCTTCCTGTGGCCACCTTGAGATCGTATACCCTTCTCTATCGTGGATATGAAAAGGACTTGCACTGGGGATTTTGATTAAAGTGAGGAAGAGTTGTACAAAGCGACGCCCTCAGTCTCTTGTCGGACCTCATTTGAAACCAGTGGCAAGACGAATCGAGACGACTGGAAGTGAAGTACGATTAAGTACGAAAAGGATATAGACATTCTGAGACGGCACAATATTACTGCATATCAAGCGACCAAACGCGACGAAACCTGAAAACCACTCTTATTTCAGCAAAAGCAGAGAAAAGATGATAGATAGATAGATAGATAGATAGATAGATAGATAGATAGATAGATAGATAGATTAGATAGATAGATAGATAGATAGATAGATAGATAGATAGATAGATAGATAGATAGATAGATAGATAGATAGATAGATAGATAGATAGATAGATAGATAGATAGATAGATAGATAGATAGATAGATAGATAGATAGATAGATAGATAGATAGATAGATAGATAGATAGATAGATAGATAGATAGATAGATAGATAGATAGATAGATAGATAGATAGATAGATAGATAGATAGATAGATAGATAGATAGATAGATAGATAGATAGATAGATAGATAGATAGATAGATAGATAGATAGATAGATAGATAGATAGATAGATAGATAGATAGATAGATAGATAGATAGATAGATAGATAGATAGATAGATAGATAGATTGATAGATAGATAGATAGATAGATAGATAGATAGATAGATAGATAGATAGATAGATAGATAGATAGATAGATAGATAGATAGATAGATAGATAGATAGATAGATAGATAGATAGATAGATAGATAGATAGATAGATAGATAGATAGATAGATAGATAGATAGATAGATAGATAGATAGATAGATAGATAGATAGATAGATAGATAGATAGATAGATAGATAGATAGATAGATAGATAGATAGATAGATAGATAGATAGATAGATAGATAGATAGATAGATAGATAGATAGATAGATAGATAGATAGATAGATAGATAGATAGATAGATAGATAGATAGATAGATATATGTTATTCCACAAATAGTGCCATGCAACCTTTTGTCAGACAAAAGATAAGAATGGTTCTGGTGTCAATAAGCAGCCAAAGACTTGAAATGGGTGACAGGAGTAACGATTCAAAACTGGAAATGTGTTTCTGGGTTAACGATCCGAGACGGGAAATGGGTGGCTGGAGAAACAACCCAAGTCTGGAAATGGGTGGCTGGGGTAACAAAGTGTAAATATCAAAATGAACAGAAATATGTATACGTGTTACCAAAATAAGTTAATAAAACAATATAGTAATTAGACACAGTGACAAACGACGTTTCTACTAAAATGCCTTCATCGGGACAAACAAGTTACCACGGACACCAAATTTTGCATTGACACACACATATGGCATATTGGTGATAGGAAGAAAAGAAAACGAGGGAAGAGAGAAGCGAGCATACAAGAAAGGAGCCTGTCAGGTCACGTTAACATTCTTTACAGATGTCATATAACACAGTCTACGGTCACGCATGAGCGAGGCATCATTTCCTGACAGACTTCTGGTGCAAAGAAGATCTGGACGAGTGCCAATATAAAATGTTGGGTGGCCAACTATTCATTGTCCTAGTAACAAAGGGGGATCTCGAATTAAGGAGGGCTAACATGTATGCTTGTTTCTGAACACTCCCAAGGAATTGCAGCTTCCAGTACAGATTTAGTTTTCGAAGCATTCCGTGTGCCACAAGTTGCCGTGACACAACATATACGTCCACAGCTAGGAACATGGTCAGCGCTGGAGCTCATCTGGTGCCCCTACCGTCGTATTAAATTGTGCAGATGAAATGTTGTGGGTTTCTTCAAGAGAAAAATCTCACTATATTGACATATCTTCTACTGGGACTTTACAGTTATATCGTGGTTGGTCTTACAGATAAATAGACTTTTAAACCCGACACATACTGGCATACGCACAAACACACACACATAACATATTTAAAGAATATGTAGCAAGAGACACACAGAAACACAACTATTAAGTTACAACTATTAAGTTACATCTATTAAGTTACAACCATTAAATTACTCTATTAAGTTACATCTATTAAGTTACAACCATTAAATTACTCTATTAAGTTACAACTATTAACTTACAACTATTAAAAACTATATTTTTCAGTGGCAACAAATAGTTGTGAGCAATAATATCTACAATGAAAAAGAAATATCGCGATTTGAAATGAAATATTATATCAGGTTCTAGGAATATCATGAGTGTGGATTATGAGACTGGACGAACCCGGAAAACTTCCATGGAATAGTATGACTTACTGAATGACAGTGAAAACTAAGTTCTAGAAAGGACAGGCCACACAGAAGAAACAATCATGTATACCCTATCTGCAAGAATCACTCAGGTTGATATGATCTAGACATTATTCTGTAGATTGCACAATTACTTTATGATCTCTTCAAGGTGTATTTTTGTCGTTTCAAACAACAGTTAATAAATTGTATCAACAATTTTTACCTGTGTGTCAAATTTTTACCTTAACTTCAGCTTGACAATAATTAAGATTAATCATAAAACAAGCATGTTTAGTTATATGAAACAAAAACGCATTCCCCACGTTTATAAAAAATACGTTTTTTCAAATTTCAAAAGACGTTTCAAATTACAACAATTTAATTGGTACATAAAAAACACTATTATTGATGTTAGTTTTTGTTGTTAAAATCTCCTGCGCTTTGTCGCCAACTGTCCAACTTTGAGTATCTTCAACTTGTGATGCACATTTCACCAATATTCATCAACACTTCTGAAAACTTTGTGAGAGTGATTCATATATCTTTCTCTGCAAGAAATGATCGGATCAAGGTTGCCAGATAGTTGAAACTTTTAACGGCTACACTTCAAGTCAAATATGACCGAAATGGCCATGTAATATCTGTTCATTTATAATTTGTCACTTTTTGTTGTCCCGGTAACATTTCTTAGTGGAAACATCGTCTGTTTGTGTGAAAGTTATTAGTGTTTTATTTACTTTGATATTTGCAACACAAATATTGGTCATAGATATTTATGTTTTCTTATTTCCCATGCACTGGCATCTCCATTGTGTTGAGTTTCTTGATTTTTCATTAGAAACTGGGGTACAGTACAAGTAGACGCCACCACATAGTCGAGTTACTACCCTTGTCTATGTTTGTAAATTTCCCCTTTATCACTTGATAGTTTAATATTAATTATTTTAGAGTGTGGGTTGCGATTAGGATATCTGTTTTTACATAATTAACCCTAGCCCCAACCCTAAGTAAATAAATATTTCAATTATTAAATGATGAACATGAAATTTACATAGACAAGGGAAATAATTAATTAAACATGTGAGGACGACTACTTGTACTGTATCGAAACTAATATATTGCGTTTCTTTATTCCTGATTGACAACTAGTACATTGGGCTTCTTTTAACCGATTTATAAACAGATTTGTAATACTTCAGTCATACATTGTGTAACAACAAGAAGATTTGTAATACTTCAGTCATACATTGTGTAACAACAAGAAGATGATTTTTCATGTCGCCAGATTTGTAATAATAATACTCTTCAGGGACGTCGTTTCTTCTACGTGCAGACGGAAAGCATACCATCACTCATAGAGAGGAAATTCTCAAACGTTGGGCTGAACATTTTGAAAATGTATTAAACTGTCCCTCCAATATCCACGACGAAGTGATTGGGCGTATCACGCAAATACCAATAAATCATATGTTATCGGAGCCCCCGTGCCTTAAGGAGGAGGAGTAATCAATCTCAATTTTGTTGTTTGGAAAAGCTCCATGTCCAGACTCCATTCAAGCCGAGGTTTACGCCGTCAGTGGCCCTGTTATGATTGCTTAACTCACAGAGCTCTTCCAGAAAATGTGGAACCTGGAAGCGATACCACAAAACTTTAAGGATGCTTCCATCATACATCTATACAAGAGAAAAGGGAATCTCCTAACTTGCAACAATAACCGAGGAATATCCCTGATTTCTATAGCAGGCACGATCCTGGCTAGGGTCCTGTTAAACAGACTGCAAGTCCATCTTGAGACAGGTTTCCTCTCAGAGATCCAATGTGGCGTCTGACAGGTGTTGAGTCTGACCGGGCAGAGGTACGGCTGACATGAGACAACTGCAGGAAAAGTGTCGCAAACAGAACATGTGTCACTACAACACATATGTCGACCTAAGTAAGGTATTCGACACTGTAAATCGCGAAGGACTATGGAAGATCATTGCCAAATTTGAATGTCCCGAAAAATTCACCAACATCATTCGCCAGTTCCATGATGGTACGACAGCCTGCGTGCAAGATGACGGCGCACACTCAAACCTCTTTCCGGTGACTAAAGGTGTTAAACAGGATTGCATATTGGCTCCAATGCTCTTCCGCATGGTGTTCTCTGCCACGTTAAATGATGCCTTCCGGAAAAACATTGCAGGAATTTTCTATCGCTGTCGAGCTAATTGGGGGCTTTTATAGGTCTCAGTAGATTGAAGGGCAAAATCAAAATTAAGACATTGTTGGCGACATCTTGTTCGCCGACGATTGTGCACTAAACGCTACCAGTCTGAAAGACATACAGGACAGCATGGACATCTTTTCTTTGGCCTGTGATACGTTTGGTCTCACCAACAACGAAGACATTAATAATGTATCAACCAACGTCAGGTGTCCCCTACACAGAACCAGTAATCACAGTAAAGGGACAAAAACTTAATACTGTCAATAATTTTGTATATCTCGGCAGCACAATATGGTAAACTGCGAAAATTGTATTGCTCACGCTAGTGCGGCATTTGGGAGTCATCGTGCCAACGTCTGAATCAGGGATGGTTTCATTTTGATTACTAAGGTGGATGTGTACCACGCAGTGGTTCTACCAACACTGCTTTATGCTGCGTCATCCTGGACTGTTTATGCGAAACACGCTCGACAGCTTAACTCTTTCCACAGTTGATACTTAATTAAGAAATCTCATGGGAGTACGTTGGCAACATCGAGTATCAGACACGAAAATGCACAGCATCTATGCCCTGCTGACTAGGTCCCAACTCCGCTGGACTAGTCACATCATCTGTATGCCGGACAAGCCTCTTCCAAAGAGATTATTCTATGGGGAGATGTGAGACGGTAAACGTTCAAGCAGAGGGCAGAAATAGAGCTTCAAAGATCACCTAAAAACTCTCTCAAGCACTGCAGCATCGATTTTTAGCTCCTGGGAGAATACAGCCCTTGATCTATCAGCTCGGCACACCCAGATCACTGATGGTGTCACTAAATTTGAAACAGAGAGAAAACACTGAGGGCAATGTACAAGCGACGGAAGTGTAAGGACAAATCCGATAACTCTCCTACGACAAACTCTCTTCACTCATACATGCTCTGCAATAGAACATTCCTGGCACGAATCGGACTCATCGGACATCTACGAAATAAAAAAAACAAATTAGACAATCACAAATGTTTTGTTGTTTTTCTACTTGTGCATTACATTTATTGCTTTTCATGCCATGCTCATCTTCGCTTGCGAATGAGGAACATCATCAACATCTCATCCATATATTGCGGAAGAAAATATATATACAACTAAACCGATTTTCAAAAAGGCAAAAACCAAATTGTAAAATGGCAAACACATAAATTGCATAGCAAATGATATTTTCAAATTGTCAAATGTTGCATTAAACTTTCAGATTGCTTATTCACTTACGGACGTCAACGATAGTGGAATGATTAAGCCACGATAGTGGAATGATTAAGCCACGATAGTGGAATGATTAAGCCACGATAGTGGAATGGTTAAGATACGATTGTAGAATGATTAAGCCATTCTTCTGCTGCTCACGTCACCCGGTTTGATGTCTGAAGAAATGGTGAATTATTATTCTTCTACCTTGTTCTCAAGTCCAAATCAGTCAATGATATTGATTTCATCAAATAAGTGTACTGTGATCACCTATGGTGAGACTGGGACCTAGAGCCTATCCATCATATTTCAGATGGCCATAGTTTTCTTCTTGTGGTTTCGTATAGTGGGCAGTTCTGCAAAATATGTTCTGTGTTTTCTGGAGAATGCCCACAGAGGCACACATCTGTGTCACCAACTCTAAACATTACGTACATGTTTTGTGTGAGATATATCGTGACCTGTTCTCAATCTAAACCATATTGCTTCTCTCTTCGTCAGCAGAAAATTCAAGTAGTAAGCAAGAGGATATATTAAAAATTCTTGAGACCAACGGGAATTGAACCAGTCCGTTCTAACGGTACCGAATCGCCTGACAACTAGAGTAAACTGGGTTTTCCGTCCGTACTTGACTAACCGCATCTCCAAAAAAGATGCAATTTTGTCAAAACATTTGTAATTTTTATTCAAACTTATATGGGATGTTTGTTGTTGTTGTAATAGTCCTTGTCTCGATTGGTCCGCTCTCAGCGACTTGAGTAAACAGTTGGAATGTATTGACAAAATAACATCTTTTTTTTGGAGATGCGGTTAGACAAGTACGGAAAAACCCCTTTACTCTAGTTGTCAGGCGATTCAGTGCCATCAGAACGGACTGTTTCAATTTCAGTTGTTCTTCAGCAGCAGTACATAGCACCGTATTTTTGACTGTTTGGTTGAGTTGAGTTCTAGTGCATGTTAATGGCGATTTCTATAATGGACTTCATTTATAAAAAGGATACTAAATCTTGTATCTGTTGTCAGTTTTTCTAATTTTTGCTAGCTGGTTTGTTACTTGATTCCCACTGATTTCTAAGTGACCAGCACCACTGATCAGCAAGATTCTTCTTATTTCACCCAGAAACAAGTAAATAAGTGCTAGGGTTAACTTAATACATATTTTCAAGATGGCGCTACGGTTACGAAGTTCTTGCTGAATACAACATTAATAATAAATTATATCATCACAAATATCAGGCAATTCGATACGTTTTGGCAAATACCATGTAATGTGACAACCAATGTATAAGCCCATATACCGTTACGTTTATTGATTATCCATAATTTACATCAACAAAAAGTGTATTAGTCCTCTTTAACCAATGTTCTCTTTTACTTTCAAGTTGTTTTTTTTTTGTGTTTTTTTTTTTACAATGCCTGTTATAACACCACTTTCTCTTTGAACAGTACCATGGTTTGTCTGTCTCTCGTCTTGTATCTATGTCTCTCTCTCTCTCTTTGTATCTTTGTCTCTCTTTGTATCTTTGACACACCTGTGTCTCATTTAGTATCGTTTTGTTTCCAATGTGTCAATCATTATTCTCTTTGTGTGTCTTTGTTTATGTTTGCCTCTTATATCTTTATTTATATCTTTCTTTTTTTTTAAACTTCGATTTTCCTTTACATTTTTGTACTCTCATTATTTCCTCATTCTACTTTTGCTTCTATTTGTCTCGCAGACGAAAGTGTTACTATTCTCTGCTTCTCACAAGGGCTCCAGTAACACGCTGCTGATATGATTACGTTAATCTGATATAACATTTAAAGGTCAATGACATTATACGAAAGTGATACCTTGCCAAGGGCAACAACCATCATAAATGTCATTACGAAACACAATTCAACAGTGATGCCCCTTAAATGTACAGAAATTTTGTCGATACTAATCTCTTGGAAGTATGAGCAACAGAGCACCTGTATCCTTCTGGGTGTCTATAAATTACAGCAACATTTAAGGGAATGGGGTCTAAAACAATTTAGCACTTTATTGATAAATTTGTCGTAAGTTGATAAATTTGTCGTAAGTCTGCAATACTATTTTTTTATACACAAATTAAACAGTTTTTAAATTGAATCATTTTCTCTCAAAATATGACACATAAGTTGCAGTTTTTAAATCCTTTTTTTCTGTTTAAGTGTATAGGGGGGATGACGGTAGGACAATAAATAGTTTTAGACATAATTAAGCAAAGAGAGTGTGCTTCTTGAATAATTGACAGTTATTGACATGTACGGGATCTGACATGTACAGGATCTGACATGTACGGGATCTGACATGTACAGGATCTGACATGTACGGGATCTGACATGTACGGGATCTGACATGTACGGGATCTGACATGTACGGGATCTGACATTTACGGCATCTGACATGTACAGGATCTGACATGTACGGGATCTGACATGTACGGGATCTGACATGTACGGGATCTGACATGTACGGGATCTGACATGTACGGGATCTGACATGTACGGGATCTGACATGTACGGGATCTGACATGTACGGGATCTGACATGTACGGGATCTGACATGTATGGGAGTCCATAATTGACTAAAAATTGTTGACTCCATTAATGAACAGCCTCCTTCATGAGATAAATTATTTTTTTTTAAATAATTATTTTAGGAGGTGGGGAGGATTACTTAAGAATTATTTTAGGAGGTGGGGGAGGATTACTTAAGAATTATTTTAGGAGGTGGGGCGGATTACTTAATAATTATTTTAGGAGGTGGGGCGGATTACTTAAGAATTATTTTAGGAGGTGGGGCTGATTACTTAAGAATTATTTTAGGAGGTGGGGCGGATTACTTAAGAATTATTTTAGGAGGTGGGGCGGATTACTTAAGAATTATTTTTCATACCCAAAAGGTTCAAATTGCTAACGCTGTTCACAGCATTTAGGAAAAGCCTCCTGCTCAGAATGGATACAGGCTTAACATAATGGCTGGAAGAAGCAGAAGTCAAAATACCTCTAGATCTACCTAGAAGTTCGTACATACAATTTCAGAATTCAGGTACGTAGATTGTCTAGTTTGAAAAAATAGTCCAAGCGATATAACTGTTTAGCTATTATACTCAAACCTCACGAAAAGAACATTTGCTATTTCCTTCAGACTCTCAACTGCTTACAACCGACTGATAAGTCATAGAGAGACCAGACTCTCAACTGTTCATAACCGACTGATAAGTCATAGAGAGACCAGACTCTCAATTGTTCATAACCGACTGATAAGTCATAGAGAGACCAGACTCTCAACTGTTCATAACCGACTGATAAGTCATAGAGAGACCAGACTCTCAACTGCTCACAACTGACTGATAAGTCATAGAGAGACCAGACCCTCAACTGTTCACAACTGACTGATAACTCACAGAAAGAGTCAGTGAGACTGACTTGTGCAAATTTGACTAAATCAATTGACTGCGTAAATGTTTGTTA
This sequence comes from Meghimatium bilineatum, assembly GCA_034231615.1. Lineage (NCBI taxonomy): Eukaryota > Metazoa > Mollusca > Gastropoda > Stylommatophora > Philomycidae > Meghimatium > Meghimatium bilineatum. The sequence continues at coordinate 128,879,269 of CM067298.1, forward strand.
TACATTTCTGCGTGTGTTATAACACTCATACTTGTAGCAGGACAATGGTCCGAACAGATTGCTAACAACATTGTGTCGTCGTTTTATTCGCCAGTGGCTGACACATCCGACTTTAGCGGTTTGTAGCTCTAAAAAGTAAGAGAAAAATTAAATATTTCTAACAGAGACAGAATCACTTCTGGACCAGACGTGTCCATGGATAAACTGAACTAAATCAAATAGTTCAAATCTTTTTGCGATGTGGCTTTATTACTGACTGAAGAATGACAAGAGTACCACTCAAAACTTCGAAACTTTAAGTGAAAATCAAGAAGGGTATTACAAAAATGCACTTGTTAACAAAACGTCACGGCCCAGTATCAAACCGGCATCCTCTTTAACACAAATGAATTACCGTAACTACTAAAAAAATATTTTAAAGAGCTATTAAATATACCACCCTCAACAAAACGATCAAAGTTTGAAACGGAAGATATCATCCTTCATTAAATACATCATGCGAGAACATCTCATTAAATACAGCATGCGACAACATCTCATTAAATAAAATTAAATAAGCCATTAAGAAATTACAAAATAACAAGGCCTATGGAAATGATGAAATCTCGTGTGAAATGCTAATAGCAGCAGATGACAACTCCTTGGGCCACCTACTTGCTATAATGAATGCTGTATGACAGACACAATCTCCTCCAAAAGACTGGAAAGATTCTGTAATCTTCAAACTTCCAAACTGTCATACTGCACCAACTGGCGTGGAATTACTTTATTATAAATCCCAGGAAAACTGTTTCGTAACATTATAATGCAAAGAATGAAAACAGCTGTTGGTCAAAGACTTAGAGAAGAACAAGCCAGTTTTAGACATAACCGTTCGTGTGTAGACCACATCTTCACTCTTAGAAATATTATAGAAATTATTACATTCATTTCAGTTTCAAACGCCTTTAGTAATTACCTTTATAGACTTCCAAAATGCATTTGATAGTATACGTCGACCTGTACTATGGGACATCCTTAAGATCTATGGATTCCAAATAAAATATATAAACATCATAAAAGCCCTTTATCAAGAAGCAACCTGTTGCGTAAGAACAGAAACAGGAAATTCAGAATGGTTCAATGTCGACACAGGAGTAAAACAGGGATGTATATTATCGCCAATGCTATTTGGAAAAGCCATCGATTGGATCATGCGCAAAACCATTCAAGAAGAATAAGCAGGCATCTAATGGCTAAAAAAAAACACTTTAACTGACCTTGTTCGTGCAGATGACATCGCAGCATCTTAAACTCTTACAACAAACACAAGATATAACAAACAAACTATGCACACTCGCAAATTGGCCTCCAGATCAACCCATCCATTTAAAAATCATGGAAATTACCAGATCAACAAATAACATCTCAGTAAATAACCAAATACTGCAAAACGTCTCCAACTTTACTCAATAAAAAAAAGAAATACACGCATAGCAGTTGCAGCTAGATTTTTTCTCGAGTTCAATCCTTAATAATTAACACGAAGTTTCGTATGATGTCAGCGGAAGATAGATTGTTGTGCCACCGTTATGCGCCATGTAGGTCCAGCAAAGCTGATTTCGGCATTCCTTGACATTTCGAGTGGGCTAGCCTAGTCTGTGGCAGCTTTCCTATCTGGTGCCAGGCGGCGAATGTGTATTGACTCTACACCGATACGGTTTGTTATTCACGTCTATCTTGCACGAGGTGTTCCGCATCCAGATAACTTGTCTCGTGTAACTAGACGTATTGTGCCAGTGCCCATCGGGTACTGAACCTATTCTCATCCACGAGTCGTGTTCCAATTTGGGAAGGATTCTATAGAAGTGTTGGGCCCGGGTTCGTTCGCCGTCTTATCTGAGGTGTCATTCGTCGACGTCGTGAAACCTTCGTCCAAGTCTGAGTTTATACACATATTTAGAAGCACCAGGGACTAGAAGTTCGTTTTCTAACTTAGCAAAACATGTCTCCTTAGATTAGTTGTGTCTGTGCCCATCTGGTGCTGTACATATTCTCTCCGCAAGCAAAAATCCGGTATAGGAACATGCGACAGTTGGGCTCGAGACGTTTCAGGTGTTGACTTGTATGACGACTGAAACGAGATGCTCAGATGCGTTACGTTACTGTGTGTGGGCAGTGCTGTTATTTGTGTTGGCGCAGTGGTCTCGTAGATATTGCCTGTCTCTTTGCAAGCAATTCTCATTTCATCTACAGCCTCCACATCCACTGACACGAGCCTAAATGTGTTGGCCAGGAAGACAGCAAGAGCAGCTGTATTTATGTTTCCAGGGTTACCACGAAGAGTTACATGGTTTCTACGAGTAGATACAGGGTTTCTACGAGGACCATAGTTATCTGTTAAACCTGTATCCGAGGAGAGTAGTGATGTACCATTGGCAACCATTTACACTCTGAAAATGAATCCCAAAGACTAAAAGAAAGATAAAATTAAAGGGATGTAACTGCAATAAATATAATTCTTCGAAACAAAGCGATATTATTGTGGTTAAATCCCCTATTTTGTCTATGTGACGTGTGCTCTTACAGAAAGTGGTCCTCACTGCTAATCTGTAATCCTCTCGGTTCTGTCCAAGCTGACCAGCTTCTTTTCGTGTCACGTTCAAAAAGTTTGCAATGGTATGTCTTCATCGTAGTCTTGATCTGCCTCATCTTCTCTTTCCTCAAATTTTTTCCTCCATGATCAGTCTCTCTATACCATTGTATCTCTTTATATGTCCGAAATATATTTGCTGAGTTTTTTTTTGTGTGTGGATAGTTTTGAGAAGCTATTTTTCTTCTATGCTCAGGTCTTTGCGAAAATCTGTTTATTTGTAATCGCAATTAATTTCTTGTCACTGTATACATCTCAGTAGTTTCCAATTGCTTTCTGGGTCGAATCTGGTCGCATATTAGTTATCATTCTTGATGCGACCTCAGTCAAATACCCAGTCGATTATGGTCATATATTAGTTATCATTCTTGATGCGCCCTCAGTCAAATACCCAGTCGATTATGGTCACATATTAGTTATCATTCTTGATGCGACCTCAGTCAAATACGGAACCTTTGCAAACGTCATCTTCTAAGCACTTGTTGATAATGCGATCTTCCGCCTTCTTCACCAGCAGTTCTTTGTATATTAGGGCAGACGTGTCTTGCTGAGTTGTTTCACGTTGTTCAACCGACTAGCTAAGATCGTTGGAGGGGGGGTGGCACTGCTGTACACGAGCAGACACGTGGTGCCATAGTTCAGTAAATCAGGAGTGGAGAAGCCAAGTAGAAACATAGTCTTTCTGACGGTATGTAGCTACCACTGACCGTGAGGTACTATGCCTTACACACTCGTAAAACTCCCTCTCCCTCCCTCCACATAAAAGAAAATCACTAAAAACCTGATATCTGACTTCTTAAACTATCACCTTTCCACAAATATTTCACTTAACTCATATTGTTATAGAAGTTAAATAATTATAATAAACGTCTTCGGTTTTTTTTTATAGTTACCTAATGTTTTAATTGTTTTCTCAATAGCTTGTTTGATAGAGAAACTATATTGAAAAATTATTCCTTGACTTTATCAAGACTCACAAGGGGAGCAAAAATTGGTGTCATATTACACGTATCGTCATGTGTACACTCATCATCAACAAAGCGGCATGGCTCATGCGATGAGCAGTTCTTATAGTAAATCAATCCGTAGTTTCATGAGATAACCTTCAGAATCTCAATTTTTAAAATAAATTAATTTTAAACATGACGGCATGACCAGGAATCGAATCAGCAACTTTCAGAACACAGTTTAAAATGGTTTAGCCACTACGCTAGGAGAGCCCTCCCCCCCCCCCCCTCCCAGTATTGTTATACCACAAACGCCTCTCTGAGGTTCTCTTTGTTAAAAAACAATTATTAATTCCACAGCTTGATGAAGATATCAAGATCGAAACGTCTACTTTGTTTATCAACAACCCCAAGATCAATCTCCAGTGCCAAAACATTATATTTATTGGAATGTTCACAAACATTATAAACTATCTATCATATATTGTCTTTCTTCATGTAAATGATGGTTGATAGTATCGACACTTGCCGTTAAGAGTAGGGTGGGGGCATGGGTTGTAGTTTCAAGTCCAGATATTAGTTGAATTGAGTTCATGTTTGTTCAAGGTTATCTTGATGTTTTCTATCCTCAGTTTTCTTGTTCTGCCTTTGACTAAATATTCGTTATTCGTTTTTTATATGCTCTTATTGAAATGTTGTTTAGGTTCATTCTCATAAGGAGACTGAATCATTTTACTTTCTGCCTTTCGACAAGTTCAATGATTACTCTGCTCCTAATTTATTCATTAAATAAAGTAGACGTTTCGACACTGAAGATGGTTCTAGCATAAAAACAGAGTGTTGATTTTTTTGTTGGTTCTTTTTTTTTGGTTAGAGGGTAACTTTAGAGTCTCACGCTAGAGGGTTAAACATTATACACACGTACGCAATAATTAACTCACGTTCATTTCCCTGGGAGGTAGCTGGCTAGTACAGTAATGAGTGAGTAGATACATTGGCGAGATTGCTCACATTACCAATAGGTATATCGATACACTAGCGAGATTGCTTACAGTAACAATAGGAATATCGATACACTGGCGAGCTTGGACACAAGTGTCAATAGGTATATCGGTGGATCGATCATACTTTGTTAATGTGCAAAGGTACCTCGACCGCTCAGAAAAGTTTCAAAAGTGTGAAACATGGTTGCTCCATAGTTGGGAAACTTGGTTGCTCCATGGTTGGGAAACATGGTTGTTCCATACATGGGAAACTTGGTTGTTCCATGGTTGGGAAACATGAATGCTCCATGGTTGGGAAACTTGGTTGCTCTATGGTTGGGAAACTTGGTTGTTCCATGGTTGGGAAACTTGGTTGCTCCATGGTTGGTAAACATTGGTTGCTCCATGGTTGGGAAAAATGGTTGTTCCATAGATGGGAAACTTGGTTGTTCAATGGTTGGGAAACTTGGTTGCTCCATGGTTGGGAAACATGGTTGCTCCATGGTTGGAAAACTTGGTTGCTCCATGGTTGGGAAACTTGGTTGCTCCATGGTTGGGAAACATGGTTGCTCCATGGTTGGGAAACTTGGTTGCTCCATGGTTGGGAAACTTGGTTGCTCTATGGTTGCGAAACTTGGTTGCTCCATGGTTGGGAAACATGGTTGCTCCATGGTTGGGAAACATGGTTGCTCCATGGTTGAGAAACGTGGTTGCTCCATGGTTGGGAAACATGGTTGCTCCATGGTTGGGAAACATGGTTGCTCCATGGTTGGGAAACATGGTTGCTCCATGGTTGGGAAACATGGTTGCTCCATGGTTGGGAAACTTGGTTGGGAGCAGCCAAAACTGCGCAAGATTGATGTAAATATCGGAACAGCACGTAAAGAGAAACATACTAGGTATTCGATTAAAATGATACATAAGCATGGAACCGGAACTGTCAGCCGCTACACTCTGAGGGATTTATTGCGACTGGGATCTGAGCATCTATAGACTTTCCCAGTGTGCGTTGATGACAACCTGCAGTTATAGTTCAGCAGACCATCCAGCGTTTCAGGCAGAATGCTGCCTCTAAGTAACACATCCTGTATCTGACGATTACCTCCTAAAGAAAATTTATTGTGATCGATATTTTTATGTTGGATAGCCGTGTTGCAAGGGGTTACGTTAATGTCTTTAGGTTCAATACCTTGTGGGGTCGATACTGAAGTGACGTCTTGATTACAAAAGCACTTTTCCAGAGATTCCTGATGATTGTTGCTCGAAGCTACGGAGTTACGTTCTCTATTTCGCTCTTCCAAGAGATTGTATATGTCTCTGTTGAAATCAAAGTGGTAAATAGGATACCCCAAGAAGAAGTCAATCCTCTACATCATTTAAGCCACTGTAATGTATCCTTTTAGCTGGTTAGTAAAACATGGCTTGGATGCCGAATGTTTGACTCATCCCTTCATCATGTCGCCTGTTATACGGTGAGCTACGCGCTGTAAGCTTTCAACTGAAGGTCGGGAAAAACGTCTTAAAGAATAGTGAAAGAAATCTCTCTACCACTGCAGTATTGAGCCTAGCCGTTAAGAGGAAATGGTAGAAAATACTATTCAGATTGTATTTATCAAATCAGCATTTCTTGGCAGAACAATTTTACCGTCAGTAGTTTGCCACTGTTTTCTATAAGGTTCGGATACACAATTGCCTGCCGTGTGATTTGAGCCTTGTACTTTCTCTGTGCATCTGTCACCACTACTTCTTCATCCCAAGATCGAGATGGAAGTTAAAAGACAAATGATTTAGAGTATATTACTATCAACACTGGGTTACCAGTGCCAAACCTGGTATCATCTTCACATTACAGATACATATTGACATGTGTGGTGAAATGCTTAAAGAATGTTGCAGGTACTCGGCAGATTACGAAATGAAGACATCATGGAAAAAATAGATATAACACCTTGCAAAGAATACATAGGAAGGCAGCATATTAAGTGGTTTGGCCACATTATGAGAATGCACATTATGACAAGTTACCCGTGAAGTGAAATATTCACATCAGGTGAGAGTAAAAAGCCAGAGGAAGACCACGAAAAAGATGGATAGAAAACGTCAGGGACATCTCGAAGAAACACGGTTATAGCACAGCCGAGGCGGCCCATCTGGTCTTGGGTCACAAGCTTGAACTCCTATCACCACTACTCGTAACGGCAAGAGTGGATAACAAGCCACATGGGGAAAAAACTATACAATGAAGTTTCTCCGTCACTGACATTGTTTCTCGACGTCACAGAGTCGGACTTTTGCAAATGACACAAAAATCTTTGGGAAACATGAAAATATTATTGTCTTGTTCTTTGGTCAGCTCCATACTGAAGACATGACAAGAATTGCTGGAACAACGTCTGTGCTCAAATATATTGTAAACAGACTGAAATCGTTCAGCCACTGTATTTGAAAGAACCCATATTGGTCAGCAGCAAATGGAAAACACAAGCGGCAACGGAAGACCAAGAAGATGGGGGAATGAAGGAGTTGCAAACATTCTGAGACGTCACAATATTTCCGTATATTTAGCGACCAGACTGCTTATACCCTGAAAATCGATTGTGACTCAATCCTTCAACGCTCTTTTGTAAAAACAGGAAAAAGACAATATATTCATCTCTCATATTGACATTTTTTGGCAAAATATAAAATAGTAAACCTATTATTGCTATAAGTATATTTGCTTCATAACGTCAAAATATCTCAAAATCAACATCTCCCAGAAAAAAACAATCTAATGGCAACTGTCTGTTACTAAGTATATATGATTACGATAAGGGAAATGAAATTTGTGCAATTGTTTCATTACAAAGTTTAATTCAATAGCTTGGGTTCGCTATAATATTGATGGGATGTTTTCAAATTTATTCTAATTATCAAGTTCTAGACAGTCACGTTAAGGAATTTAGACATTCCTCATTAGCAGAATCAGAATTTGGAAACAAGAGAATATATTAGACTTTAAAAACGTTGATTTATTCGGATAAATGTATCTATGAATTTCTTGTGATTTATTTTTAAAGTCGTGTCACTGTCACTGAAATATACTGATACTAGTGACAGGCATAGTAAAGAATTAGATGTGTGTTTAACACGTGAACCACAAGAAGCATCTTTTATATACTTTGAAATTTTATGAGACTGGGCACTATCCAGTTGCGTATGATATGTTAAGATGTCAATTTATAAACAACAACCTATCTATCTGTGCTTTAACCCTTTCCAAGTCAGTGGCAATATGATGTACACTGCTAGTTTTGAATTCAAGTCAGTGGCAATATGATGTACACTGCTAGTTTTGAATTCAAGTCAGTGGCAATATGATGTACACTGCTAGTTTTGAATTCAAGTCAGTGGCAATATGATGTACACCGCTAGATTGTGAAAGTTATGGGGTTTAAAAAAAAAAGAATATTGTCACTGAAAACATACTGAAGCAATTAGAGTTATCACTCCTGTGACTTTAGTAAGGGAAAATCAACATCCGGCATAAGTTGGATAGTCCATATGAAACTGTATTGAAACTGGTTAGTACCACCCCCGCCAATCCATCCCCACCCCAGCAGGTTGCCTTATCAAGGGATAAAGAGTACCAGTCTCCTATTTGATTCTGTACAATCAGATAATAAGAGACAGTTAGCAGGAATACCTACGAGCAAAAAGAAATCACTACACAGATGTATACACTATCAACATCGGCTGACGCTACACAGACGTATACACTATCAACATCGGCTGACGCTACACAGACGTATACACTATCAACATCGGCTGACGCTACACAGACGTATACACTATCAACATCGGCTGACGCTACACAGACGTATACACTATCAACATCGGCTGACGCTACACAGACGTATACACTATCAACATCGGCTGACGCTACACAGACGTATACACTATCAACATCGGCTGACGCTACACAGACGTATACACTATCAACATCGGCTGACGCTACACAGACGTATACACTATCAACATCGGCTGACGCTACACAGGCGTATACACTATCAACATCGGCTGACGCTACACAGACGTATACACTATCAACATCGGCTGACATGGTGATTTATCTGTCCGTTTTCTGCTCAAGAGGTCGCTGGTTTGATTACCATTCGCAATTCTTTACTGAGTGAACCAACATAGAACTGGAACCATCAGCCTTTATACCCTAAAAGATTTACTAAAGCGGAGATCTGGAAATACCTAATGTTTTACTTATAAAGAGAGTCTTTTGGGGAGATTCATTGGGATTATCGCTTTAAAGTACTGACTTACGTGATGTAAATCACACAACAACTACTAAAAATACATGTAATAATATACTTGTTGTAAATATACACGGAGACATTGTTGTAATAATACACGGAGACATTGTTGTAATAATACACGGAGACATTGTTGTAATAATACACGGAGACATTGTTGTAATAATACACGGAGACATTGTTGTAATAATACACGGAGACATTGTTGTAATAATACACGGAGACATTGTTGTAATAATACACGGAGACATTGTTGTAATAATACAACAAGTAGACCATTATTAATATCTTTGACATTAATCATAGATAACGATAGATGTGAAACAGAAGTTAACAGGAGAATATGAATGGCTAAAAGTTCTTTCAATGACATGAGGAAAATAGTAACATCTAAACAAATTACAAACAAGTTAACAATGAGAATTGTGACATGCTACATATATTCTACATTACTGAACTGCTCAGAAACATGGACAATCAACAAACATGTAGTAGACAGAATTGAGGTCTTTGAGATGTGGATATAAAGAAGAATAATGAGAACTTAGTGGGAAAAAAGAAAAAATGAACAAGAATGGTCTACCAACACACCCAATGAAAAAATAACTATTAAAAGATATAAAGTTTAAGAAAACATTTTTTTTTATATTTAAGGCATGATACTTTGTTGAAGACCTTACTTAAGGGTAAAGTCGAAGAGAGGCGTCAAGAGATAGGCAGAGATACAAGTGTGAGACACACATCATGAGTAAAACTTACAGCCTAACAGATTGCACCACCATGGCATACAAGTGGGAGACAAACATCACGAGTAACACTTACAGCCTAACAGATTGCACCACCATGGCATACAAGTGGGAGACAAACATCACGAGTAAAACTTACAGCCTAACAGATTGCACCACCACAGCAAGAGACATGTGACGCCGGAGGTCCACTGCAGTCATCCTTCGTTGCGGAGACGGCACTTAATAAATGAATAAATTGGTACTATAAGCAAGCTGTGTCGTTTCGTTTAGAGAGGCCGAGTGCATAAAGGGTTCCGGCGTATAATTATGTCAATCTTGGGCGTGTTTTGATCCATTTTGATATAGTAAATATAATTTATCCAGGGAAAGGATGGAAACCAGTTTGCAACTTGGTTATATCCTGGGCATATGCAAAACATCCCTCTCTAAACAGTGTGGTAGAAAAATAATACAGTGAACGAAATGTTACTGGTAGCATAACTTCTTCAGGACGGTGGACGTGATGTCACTGGTAGTATAACTTCTTCAGGACGGTGGTCGTGATGTCGTTGATAGCATATGCTCGTAGGACAGTGAACGTGATGTTGCTGACAACATATACTCTTCAGAACATAACGGCCAAATATCATTTTTGGCTGTAGCTAATTTCTAGACAATATAAAAACGTTCATGTGGTTGTCATTGCTTTGTGAATGGTCAGCATACACAGTTACCTGTACTCGTCTCTGAGAAATCAACAGAACAATACTCTACTGGCATTGTGTCACTCCGACGGATAAATCGTGACCATCTACTTAATAAGACATGTTGGCTAACTGGAAAGCAGCTTAGTAAAATGACTCACTTAATTTTTCCCGCGATATTCACTGTCTGTCGGCGCAATGTATACATACAATCACCAATGAAATGACGGAAAAATTCAAATGAGTCGTTTTAGAAGAATGATTTCCAATTAAGTAACAGGTCTTATATCGGCGATCTCGGATAAATTCCCCCAGATACAATGTTTACCATGACACTACTATGTCTACCATTATGCTGTTGGTTGACATAAGCCTGCTAGAGACAATGTACAGCTTAATCTATCTATAGAATACAACACTGCAACATCCGCTCTTATCCTCTTCTGATAATAAGTAAATTTGGAAACAAATAATACACATAAAGTGTTAAATAGTAGTGTTACGTTGAACAAAAAACAGCATCGACGTTTTGGCATCATGGTCTTTATCAAGAAAACAGCGAACAAACACAGTATGGAGCTATTTGTTCATTCCCTTATTGAGGAAGATGTTTTGGTCGAAACGTCGATCTTGCGTATTGTTCAACATAAAACTGCTATTCAGCACTTTGTATATGTTTTCAACATTTATTTATTATATCGTCCGTGTGACAAAGATGGCCTGGATTTCAGTTCAGGATGCAAAGAATAGGGTCACTGAAACATAGGCATTCCAGACATCTCGTGTGAACGTCTACGAAATGTGTAGAGATAAATTGACAACTTGTGAATAAAAAAACCATCATTGTCACATCTTTTTTCTGAAAATTGTGTCTTCTATCAAAACATTTTCATAAGTGACGAAAAGGTTCAGTCGGACTTTGTACCTTTGTCTTTTGTCGTGGGCTCTAATGTAACGAGGAATGCTAGATGTCATCTCTGCTGATGTGTCAATGAATCTGACGGAAGAATGATGAGATATTTGGTCAGGTAGTGAGAGCTGTGCTCTTGTTAGGACATGGTAATTCTTGGATACTGGTGACCTAGAAACATGCATCCATAACCCACCCACCCCCCTTACACAACCATGCTTTTGACATAAATGTATGATTCTGCATGTTGCCTCATTTACACAATTGGGGAGATTATCTGCTGTTGCCTCATTTACACAATTGGGGAGATCATGTTATGTTGCCTCATTTACACAATTGGGGAGATTATCTGCTGTTGCCTCATTTACACAATTGAGGAGATTATCTGCTGTTGCCTCATTTACACAATTGGGGAGAGTATCTGCTGTTGCCTCATTTACACAATTGGGGAGATTATCTGCTGTTGCATCATTTACACAATTGGGGAGATTATCTGCTGTTGCCTCATTTACACAATTGGGGAGATTATCTGCTGTTGCCTCATTTACACAATTGGGGAGATTATCTGCTGTTGCCTCATTTACACAATTGGGGAGATTATCTGCTGTTGCCTCATTTACACAATTGGGGAGATTATCTGCTGTTGCCTCATTTACACAATTGGGGAGATTATCTGCTGTTGCCTCATTTACACAACTGGGGAGATTATCTGCTGTTGCATCATTTACACAATTGGGGAGATTATCTGCTGTTGCCTCATTTAAACAATTGGGGAGATTATCTGCTGTTGCCTCATTTACACAATTGGGGAGATTATCTGTTGTTGCCTTATTTACACAATTGGGGAGATTATCTGCTGTTGCCTCATTTACACAATTGGGGAGATCATCTGCTGTTGCCTCATTTACACAATTGGGGAGATTATCTGCTGTTGCCTCATTTACACAATTGGGGAGATCATGTGCTGTTGTCTCATTTACACAATTGGGGAGATTATCTGCTGTTGCCTCATTTACACAATTGGGGAAATCCTGTTCCGTTGCCAGAGTTCTGTATGGACTTAGGCTACCTACTCACAGGTAAAGGGATTATGCCATCATCATTCCTTATCAATCGGAGCACAGGCTTCCTGCAGTCTTGTGACCACTCACTGTGTGTCTTCATCAGCAACACATGAAGGTTTTTTTAACGTCTATCAACATCTTCCAAAATTCTACAAAATTTAAACCTCTTACTTTTTTGTATCTTATCTCACCACCTGAAAGTCCAATACACCTGTTCTATTCTATACAGTTTATAAGACATTCAACTTCCTTTCTCTTCAAGAATCCTTTATCTTCAAGAATTTACTTCAATTTATTACAGCCTACACCATTATTAATATTGTCTGGGTATCAACACAAAATGACTATCTTATGGAATAACTTCCAATCCTTGATTGCAAATTGATCTTTACTCAATAATGTATGGAACATCTCGTATGCACACAATCTAGAAAAATAACGGAGACAAATGAGGGAATTTCCATAAAATTGATGATAAATATTTGATGCAAGACGTCTCGAAATTTGATGACACAAACTGAATCTCTGTGTTTGCATAAAATGTATCCTCAAAAACGAAACAATAATGTTCATGAATTACTGAAAATCTATTAAGACACGGAGATTTCTTCAAAAAAATATTATAAGAAAGTTGACATCATCTACAAAATTATAGAGATTAGTGATGGCAATGTGGTTATTAATGATAGAAAAACATTATTGAGTAAGAATTGTTGATGATGTTGGTGGAGGTGATGTCACCATCAACAGTGTTTTATGATCTAACCACCAACAGTTTTTTATGATGTATAGTCACATTGTACCTCATAGCATCTTTGCACCTTGTAGCCACATTGCATCTTTTAGCAAAACTGCACCTTATAGCAACATTGCACCTTATAGCAACATTGCACCTTATAGCAACATTGCACCTTATAGCAACATTGCACCTTATAGCAACATTGCACCTTATAGCAACATTGCACCTTATAGCAACATTGCACCTTATAGCAACATTGCAGCTTTTAGCCACATTGAGTCAAATTGTCATCTAGGAGATGTACAATGACTTTTAAAATATTTCCATTGAAAGGAATACTAGAGAAAATCCAATCTGGAGCCCAAAATAAAATACTCCTGCCTGGCATAGGGACAAAGACTGAAAAAGTTGTACTATCTCTTGGTTCTATCAGCCGTATCATCATCATTATCAGCAGCATCGGCAGCAACAACAACACTATTGTCATCATCAGTCACCATAGACAACAACACGAGACGCTGCAGTCTAGATTTAACCGTAATAACATTGCAACTAGAAACATACATCCATAGAAACATCACATACAACCAGACACATCACATACAAAACGTATAGCTATAGACAGATACACAACTTCTCAGAAACATATCACTATTGATACTAGCACGACATTTAGCAGCGTAAATCTATAAATAATAGCTCACTGTTTATGAGCTTACTCGTGACACAAATCTAGCATATAGTGAATGTATTTATAGCCAATCATTGATTTTTTTTCAGACACTGTTGGCAACAGCGTTGCCATATTAAAATCGTCATTTAAAGTCACAACAAACTAGAAAGAAAGCCAGACATAGCTGAGCACTTTATTACGCCGAAAAACATATTTACAGCGTTGTTGATGCTACTTCAATAAGACCAAATGGGGGAGGGATGTAGTGAGTTTGAACACTACAAATTGCAAGATTAGTTACGAGAGTACATGTTTACATCAATTTCCATCTTGAGTGTTCTTACTTCATCATTATTTTGCAACATTACATAAGACATTTTGCCACATTACCTTTGTATTGTATGGTAGTTTCATTGTGTATTCTTTGTGGTGTCTCTGTTAGATGTTGCTAATTCTAATAGTTTATTTGACAGTGTTTTTACAGCGCTCATTTTCAAATCACAAGACAAACATATATGTCCGGCAGCAAATAAACACATGTTTTCAGGATATCAATAACCAATTTCAGCAGAGGTAAAACGAGTAAACTTGTTTGATTTGGACACGTAATGAGACACAACTCGAATAAAAAAATTATTCTGCAAGGAAAGGTCGATGGTGGAAGGAGAAGATGGGGTCAAAGACAATACTGGGTTGATAACATCAATGAGTCTTCTGTGTATGATTTTCCTACACTCCTCCAAATGGCTGATGATTGCGTTATTTAGAGAGTTTTTAGTGCCCTCCCAATTTTTCCATAATCATAGAACACTAATTCTCAGTAGAGTATGTAATGTAGTGTGTAATGTAGTATGTAATATAATAAGTGAATGTAATGTGCAATGTAGTTGGTGGTTGGTTGTTGATCCAGCGATCCATGGGCTCATGCCCTTTGAGCAATGCCATTAAATGGCATTATATTGCTGGGAAGTCTGTGGATTTTCGGCCCACTCTAGACCAGAGCCAGATAATAACTATCACATCTCCAGGAAGGTAGGTTTCAACCTGTGCGCTGCTCCGAGCCACTGTAGCCAAGATAGGGTTCACTGTCCTCATTCCCGGACACCAATTGACTACTGGTTATGCCGAACTTCTCTATTGCTCCAGGCATGCAACCAAATGTCCAAGTCAAAAGAATTGTCACGTCCTGAGTCATTGTGCCTCTGTGATGGGCCTCAGCCATTTGAAAATACAGCGCTGTCCGTTTCCTCCTCCCCAGTGCTGTGCAGTACATCTCTGGCTCCGTCCCAACCACAGAAGGTGCATAGATATATTCAATTAAACATGAAACACATTTCAACCACAAAATAAAAGCATAAGAAGCAGAATTGTATAGATGATATGCCATGAGGCTTCTATAAGAAGATAACCTCAATATAACGGCATTTCATCTAGTTTTCTGTTGCATGGGTGGTTTGTCTAATATGCCATTGTGAGACCCATACACGCAACCGCATTCGTGTGTAATGTAGTATCTATTGTATTTTATATTTTAGTGTGTAAATTATTGTGTTGCAGTGTGTAGTGTATTGAGTAATTTAGTGTGGATGTATTGTGTAATGTATCGTGTATTGTAGTGTGTAAAGTATTGTGTAATATATTGTGTAATGTAATATGCAATGTAGTGTGTAATGAAGTAATAAAGTATGTAATATAGTATGTAATGTAGAGTTTAATATATTGTGCAATGTAGTTTGTAATATATTGTGTAATGTATTGTGTAATGTAGTGTAATATATTGTGTAATGTATTGTGTAATGTAGTGTAATATATTGTGTAATGTATTGTGTAATGTAGTGTAATATATTGTGTAATGTATTGTGTAATGTAGTGTAATATATTGTGTAATTTAGCATGTACTGTAGTGTGTGATAAAGAATGTAATGTAGTGTGTAATGTAGTGTGTAATGAAGTGTGTAATGTAGTGTGTAATGTAGTGTGTAATGTAGTGTGTAATATAGTGTGTAATGTAGTGTGTAATGTAGTGTGTAATGTAGTGTGTAATGTAGTGTGTTATTTAGTGTGTAATACTTTGAGACAAGGCCTCCTGGAATAGGTCTTGGTATATCTGAAGAAGCTATTTCCATTTTGGTTTCAGGCGTGCAAAAATATGAAAACCTGCACAAATTTTGGGATAACTAATCTTGATATACTTTTGACCACACAATCTATATGATAACTATGCTGTTTTTTGTGTTATTCAGTTGCGTCCTGCGCCCAAAACTGCGTGGTACTTGTTGGAATAATTCCATATTTTACACTTTACAAAATGGTTCTGTTAGAAGTTCATGCTGATAATGTAATTCGTCTAGAAACACTAAATTAGCAGATTCTTAAACTTGTTAAAAGCATTTCGACACGCCATGCGGATTTACTTAATTACTGATGATATCAGAAACCTGTAACAATTTGTTAGCCAGTCTGTGTATCTCTTTCTATCTTTCTTTATAGTTCTCTCTCTCTCTCTCTACCTTAATATGTCTATATCTATTTCTGTCCCTCTCTCTGTCTATATTTTTCTTTATCCAACCATCTCTCTTTATATCTCTACCTATCTTTATATACACATAAATATACATCTATTTATACAAACAGCTTCATCAAACGCAGCCGCAGAATCCTAAAACATGCAAGTCCAATTAATCAAGGCAGCAGCATATTTTGGAATATATTCTTTACATAATCTATTTAACATAATAAGGAATACACAAGAAACACCAGGAGACTGGAAAAACTGTGAAGTTTTTTTTATTTTGGAAGGAAAAAAGTCAGAAAATGATAATTTACAAAATACAGAAGTATTTCACATATAATCCATACAAGAAATATTTTTAACAGAATTCTGGAAAGATGATTCCGAGCATTCATTGAACCACATCTTTACAACAACCAAAAGGAATTCCGTACAACAACCAAAAGGAATTCCGTACAAATTCCGTACAACAATCAAAAGGAATTCCGTACAAATAAGAGCTGTACAGATGCCATTTTTACACTCAGACAGCTGGCAAAGAAAAAAAAACTGAAAAAACCAAGAATTGTATAGCGCGTTTGATGACCAAGACAAACATCTTCGACAGAGTAAACAGACAACAACTATGGAAAATACTATCACAATTTGTGGTTCCACAACACCTAATTAACATGTGCAGGAGTAGTTACATAGGTAGTCAATGTGCAGTTCGGTCGAGTGCAGAGCTTTCAGATAAATTCCACATATACTCTAGAGTGCGACAAGGATGTGTTCTACGTCCCTTGCTAGTTATTACATATATCAATTGTATATAGACAATTTCAAACAGCACTGTATAAGACAACCTTATGAGCAAACTTCTTTTTACAGATCAAGCAATAATTTCAACATCAGACGAAAAACTCGGATACTCCATGTAACTCGGATACTCCCTGCAACTCGGATACTCCCTGCAACTCGGATACTCCCTGCAACTCGGATACTCCATGTAACTAGGATACTCCATGTAACTCGGATACTCCCAAGTAACTCGCATACTCCCTGTAACTAGGATACTCCATGTAACTAGGATACTCCATGTAACTAGGATACTCCATGTAACTATGATACTCCATGTAACTAGGATACTTCATGTAACTAGAATACTCCATGTAACTCGGATACTCCATGTAACTAGGATACTCCATGTAACTAGGATACTCCATGTAACTAGGATACTCCATGTAACTAGGATACTCCATGTAACTAGGATACTTCATGTAACTAGAATACTCCATGTAACTCGGATACTCCATGTAACTAGGATACTCCATGTAACTAGGATACTCCCTGTAACTAGGATACTTCATGTAACTAGGATACTCCATGTAACTAGGATACTCCATGTAACTAGGATACTCCCTGTAACTAGGATACTCCATGTAACTAGGATACTCCATGTAACTAGGATACTCCATGTAACTAGGATACTTCATGTAACTCGGATACTCCCTGCAACTCGGATACTCCATGTAACTAGGATACTCCATGTAACTCGGATACTCCCAAGTAACTCGCATACTCCCTGTAACTAGGATACTCCATGTAACTAGGATACTCCATGTAACTAGAATACTTCATGTAACTAGAATACTCCATGTAACTCGGATACTCCATGTAACTAGGATACTCCATGTAACTAGGATACTCCCTGTAACTAGGATACTTCATGTAACTAGGATACTCCATGTAACTAGGATACTCCATGTAACTAGGATACTCCCTGTAACTAGGATACTCCATGTAACTAGGATACTCCATGTAACTAGGTTACTCCATGTAACTAGGATACTTCATGTAACTCGGATACTCCCTGCAACTCGGATACTCCATGTAACTCCCCAACGGGAAAAGGTACAGTATGACAATTTTTTTTAAACTACAAAAGCATATAATTAGAATCGACACCACATGTAGGAACTTTAACTTACATGAAGGTAAACACACACAAAATCTGAGGTAATGTCAATAACAAAAACAGAAACACTACTATTTTCATTGATGATCAACAACTTAAACAGTTGAAAGATTTCATTTATCTTTTGCAAACATCATATCATCAAATAGAAAAACATAAAAGAAATCATACATAGATGTAACATAGCATACCAGATCGTAGGAGAGATGTGTCCTATTCGCAATAACAAACATGTAAATATGAACACCAAAACTGCACTATATAAATGGTTATCATACCATTACTATGCTACCAATGTAAAACGTGGACACTAACAACAAAAGACATGAAAACTTGCTAGAACAGAAATGACTCGTATACGCAGAATTCTCAGAGTAACAATAAGAGACAGAATCAGAAATGAAAACATCAGAAGACTAACAAACACAATATCAATCCTATTGAAAAAAGATATCTATCTACCTAACTATCTGTCTGTCTATATGTCTGTCTGTATGTCTGTATGTCTGTCTGTATGTCTGTATGTCTATCTATCTAACTTTCTATATATATATATATATATATATATATATATATATATATATATATATATATATATATATATATATATATATATATATGTATATATATATATATATATATATATATATATATATATATATATATATATATATGTATATATATATATATATATATATATATATATATATATATATATATATATATATATATATATATATATATATATATATATATATATATATATATATATTTAAATATCTCTTGTCTCTCTTTCTCTCCATATATCTTGACCTCACTCTACATATTTCTTCATCGGTTTCTCTCTCTTTATTTATATTTATGCGTATCTATATCTATCTCGATCTCTCTATATATCTCTTCATATCTCTACTTCTCTCTCTCTCTCTCTCTCTCTCTCTCTCTCCTAAGGTACCAATACAGTTTAAGTAAAAGTTACACTTTGACTACGAGCCGCGCGTCTTTACTTTCTGTCGTGGGCTCTTTTTCGAATTTTGATCCGCAGGGGCGAGAACGGTTTCAACGTAACAAACTGGTCAAGAGCAGTATATGCGTAACCAATCTTTGTTTTAGTCCTCTTAGCCTACATTGAATGTTTTACTGCTCTTAGCCTACGTTGAATGTTTTAGTGCTCTTAGCCTACGTTGAATGTTTTAGTGCTCTTAGCCTACGTTGAATGTGTTAGTGCTCTTAGCCTACGTTGAATGTTTTAGTGCTCTTAGCCTACGTTGAATGTTTTAGTGCTCTTAGCCTACGTTGAATGTTTTAGTGCTCTTAGCCTACGTTGAATGTTTTAGTGCTCTTAGCCTACGTTGAATGTTTTAGTGCTCTTAGCCTACGTTGAATGTTTTAGTGCTCTTAGTCTACGTTGAATGTTTTCAGACAACTCTCTCAGGTTGCCTCTCCTTCACTTTGAACGATGTGGTGGTCACTTAATTGCAACATAGCAAACCAAATAATTATTAAACGCATAAAATCTGCATGTACAATGTGCATATATATTTACATGGTTACCACTCCATCGATCTATGGGCTTATGCCATGTGTAAGCATATTCATTCATTCATTCATTTTCCTTTTACGCTGATGTTAGCGCATAGGGCAGAGGTCAGATCTCTCCAATTATGTCTGTTCAAAGCTATTCTGTGTAGTTCTTGAATAGTATGAATATTGTTTGTTTTACTAGCTCTAAGTATTGTTCTTCTGAGTGTTTCTTTAAGTCTACCCTTACCTCTTTTGTCTGTAGGTATCCATTCAAGAGATTGGTGGTGTATTCTATTGATGTCTGCGCCTAGGACATGCCGATGTAGGACCAACGGTTTTTTCTGATAACATCTGTGATGAAATGTTGTTATCCTACGAAGATATTTGTTCTCGAAACTCAGTAATTTCTTTTCTGAAGATAAAGAGCTTTTCCAGCTCTCACATCCATATGATAGCACCGGAATAACACAGGAATTAAATATGCGTATTTTAGTGCGTGCGCTGATTGACTTTAACCTACAGATATTAGACTGTTTATTAAAGCCACTTGATGCTAGTGCAATGCGAGTTGTAATGTCTGTCATGACATCGCCGTAACCATAAAATTGAAGCTGAGATAGAAGTGGGAGAGTAACATCACGAGAAGGACAGATTACAGTCTAGCATAGTGCAACACCAAGACAAGAGACAAGGGATGTTGGAGGTCTGTTGCAGTCAACCTTCGTTGCGGAAACGGCACTTAATAATGAGGAACCATATAGGTGGTTACTAATATAGCGACCCATGGACTCATGCCATTTGGCCCAATGCCATAGAGTGATAGGTCCATGTCTTCGTGAGCTGCTGTAGTCTTATAGATAAACTCAGAACATTGCAAACATGACTGATATGTCTCTGATCCATCCATAAAAAAAATGATTTGTGTAAAACTGCTGGTAGTCGGTACCTCGTGGACTTAGGGATTTCGAGACCTATGTGCAGATGCTGATGTTTCTTATAATTCATCAAATCTTCTAATTCAATATTCATTATTATAAAGTCATATTAATCATGAACGTCTTGTATATTTTTGTCACATATTATTGATTTTTTTCTTCTGAGGTCCTGGAAACCAAATTATGAATACGCTCTGTTGTATCTTTTCCATCACAATATGAATTCTTGTATCCTTCTTACAACAATATGAATTCTTGTATCCTTCTTACAACAATATGAATTATTTTATCATTCGTACAACAATATGAAAACTAGTTCTTGTATTTTTGTCATCATATTAGGGATGCGTCATTGAGCTTACGTTTCACAATTGATAATTCTGTAAACTTTGATGCATTGTCCAATATCTTTTACACATAGAAAAAATCAGAGAATTTATTGCTGTGCACAATGTGGTAATACTGTAAAATTTAATGTTTGGAACAATATCTTGTACATATAGAAAATATTAGAGAAATTCTTTGTTGCGGAAGATCCAAAATACGTTTGGACATATGAACTCGTTGTTTCTAGGTTATCAATGATCTATGACCGCATGCAAAAAATGAGCAGAATTCTTGAAAGACTCTGCAAGAACGTTTCACAAGACTGATCACAAGAATCACAATTAAACAATGTTCATAATTCTCAAACCCCTACCTGTTAGATGAACATATTCTAGAGAATATTCTAGAATTATCTATTCTGGAGAATACATTCATTACCCATTCACGTCTCTGAAGATAGAAATCGTTGGAAGACACCGTGTTCTGAAGCATTCAATGTGGTACCCCTACTACTCCTACTGAAACATTCAATGTGGTACCCATATTACTACTACTGAAACATTCAATGTGGTACCCCTACTACTCCTACTGAAGCATTCAATGTGGTACCCCTACTACTCCTACTGAAACATTCAATGTGGTACCCCTACTACTCCTACTGAAACATTCAATGTGGTACCCCTACTACTCCTACTGAAGCATTCAATGTGGTACCCCTACTACTCCTACTGAAACATTCAATGTGGTACCCCTACTACTCCTGCTGAAACATTCAATGTGGTACCCCTACTACTCCTACTGAAACATTCAATGTGGTACCCCTACTACTCCTACTGAAACATTCAATGTGGTACCCCTACTACTCCTACTGAAACATTCAATGTGGTACCCCTACTACTCCTACTGACACATTCAATGTGGTACCCCTACTACACTTATGGGTTACGTGTTATTAGATTCGATTAGACTCTAGAGAATGAAATGAAGTGTTTACAAATATGCTGGGATATCTGCGTCTTTTAATCAACCACATCGGACATCCGCACGATATTTTTCGATCACGTTGACCTCATATTTGATAGTGTTCGCAATCCTATGTTACACCTCCTCATTCAGCGCTGACAAAAATTCATTACAAGGAAAAGTACTCCCATTTGTGGGCTTCAACATCACAAGGGCGATAACATGTAATGGCCGCAGAACCTCCCGTTTCATTTAACTTCCTCTTCATGGGAAAATATAAAATAACGATAAAATACAAATAACACTAAAATGTTGTGTTTTCGTTCCCAAGAAAGAACACAGAAACACGCAACTTCCATTTTTTCGAGTTTCCGGAAATCCGGTAAGAATTTAATAACAGAAAATTGCTTACAGAAATTATATCTAATAGTTTAGTTATCCGGATGAGCAGCGGTAGAATTGTAAAAGAAAAAAAGAAAGAAAGAACATAATAATGAGATAATTGTATGAGCAAATAAAATCTACTATGCCAAATTGCTGGTAATTGTGAAGAATTTGTGCTCAAATTGTTCTTATAGTACTCGATGCCTTTTAGGATATTTAGACATTTTTTACACACACAAAACAACCTTACTGTATAATGGATTATGATTCGACACCATTGTACTTCGGGCACATTCAAGGTGCTGAGACTCGCCCAGAAAATATCGAATGGTATACATGTTACTTGTAACTCGCTGCTTCAATACGCTCCTCACCCTGTAGGCATTGAATACGCTCCTCACCCTGTAGGCATTGAATACGCTCCTCACACTGTAGGCATTGAATACGCTCCTCACTCTGTAGGCATTTTACAATATAAGAGGTGTACTCATGATCATTAAAAGCCGTGTCGTCAAGTATAGGCGATCACGGATCTGCACAAATGTCTATTTTTAGTATAGCCACGGATTTATGGCACACAGTCTGTATTCCAGATCTAGAATCTATTAATGAAAGGTAAATGCTGGAATAGTGTCCACGAGAGGCTTTTAAAATGAGCATTACAGTATTATTAGAAACAGTTGTAAGTATGAAAGCCATGAAAGGTGCGTTACATCACTAAACTACTTTCTAGCAACATCAGATGAGTAATACACAGCGTATTCCTTTCTTGATATCAAGAGATAAGATGTAATCAATCTTGATTTCAACACATAAACTGTAATCAGCACCATCAGCACCTGGGACTCCTGATTCTGCCGACATTTGCACAGTATCAAACACCGAACTAGGACTTTTGTTTCTGGCGGCTTTAGTGGCGCAGGCTATAGCAGTGTTCGTAACGTTTAAGCTACGGCAATTAAAATGTTCGATTCTAATATGCGGGCTCGATATCATCCTAATGACCGGTGTATCAATTAATATTGCGCACTACAGGACTTAGGGATTAACATATATCATTATTATGTATACATCATTGGTATATTCTCTGTGCTTTCTCTATTACTACAAAGACTAAGTAATTAAATCGATGAGAAGAACATGCGGGATTCAGACCTCACCGCTCAACAATAGATCACATTTACACCTTAACAAAAATAATAGAAGAATCAAAGAAAGACAATCAAATCTCATTGTGTAGATTTCCAAAAGGCTTTCGATATTTTTCACGGACCATCTCTCTGGAATATTCTTACGCTTTACGGCATCCCAACGAAATACATCAATATCATAAAAGCTTTTTACTCCGATACGGTTTGCTGTTTAAGAACATAAAGTGGCTTTTCCAGCTGGTTTCCAGTAACAACGGGAGTAAAACAAGGATGTGTTTTTTTGCACCCAGTACTGTTTTGCATCGCGATTGACTTGGTGATGAGAAAATGCATAAACCAAAGACAATTAGGCATCAAATGGGAAACAACAAAACCCTGGAAGATCTAACCTTCCCAGATGATATTGCTCTACTGAGTTCAACACACCAAAATCTCCAAGAAAAAAACAGAAAGACTCACAATTTTTGCACACCAGATAGTCCAAATAAAAACACATAAAACGAGAATCATGAACTTTACCAGCCTGACAGAATCAATTAAACTAGATGATAATATACTAGTCAACGTTTCAAATTTCGTATATATTTAGGAAGCAAGATAACAGCAGACGGGGATACTAACTCAGAAATCAAGACTCGAATCGCTCTCGCCTCCAACGCCTTTAACAAACTCTCAAACATCTGGAGATCGAAGATCGCAAGAAAACAAATCAAACTGCGACTATTCAATGTAAGTGTGATTCCATCATTGACATATGGATGTGAATGCTGGAAATCTACCGCAATAATGGATAAGAAGTAAGTTGCCTTCGAGAATAGATATCTCAGAAAAGTCACAAATACTAATTGGAAAGACTTCAAATCAAACGACATACTAAGAGAGGAGACAAAACACGAATAAGTGACGAACATCATTAGAAAAAGCCGCTGGACATACATCGACCACGTACTTAGAATGAAGTAAGACAGAATTTCACAACAAGCCTTCATGTGGACACAAGACGGGACAAGAAAACAGGGAAGACCAAAAAACAACGCTCAGAAGAACATTTATGAATAAATTAAAATCAACAGGCATAAATGCACAAGACCTGCAATCCCTAGCAACTGACCGATAGGCATGGAGAACTATGACATCCGCCCTATGTGCCAAACTTGGCAAAAGAGGAACTGACTGGCTGATAATATGTGTTACAAGTGATTAAAAAAAAACCTTATTATCCAACTTGCAGGTTGCGCCTCCTGGATTATGGTTTTGCTACATTTTTTTTACATATTACGGTGTATCTTTTCCATAAATTTAATTATAAAATGTATAATCGAGTATATCTCTGCATAGGATAATGTTTCTCAACTATTGCGTTATGATGCAGGTTATCATCAAGGCACACCGGACAAATATATGTTATTACTGCAGGCTATCATCAGGGCACACAGAACAAATATATGTTATTACTGCAGGCTATCATCAGGACACACCGGACAAATATATGTTATTACTGCAGGCTATCATCAGGGCACACCGGACAAGTTTATAGACGCTCTGATTCCCGTATCATAATTTCGTCAGAGTGTAGCTGCTGATAGTTCCAGTGCGATGCTAATTTATCAATAACTTTGTATGTATAATATATTTCTGTTTACTGGCTGTTGCTATGGTTACATCAACCTCATGCAGTCTTGATAGCGATCATAATTCACTTGGAAAATAACTTGTATTGCTGCCTGTTTTCCTGTTAAGGAGTGCAGGGAGGCTTTCTGACTGTGGAAATAAATGCCACTTTGTCAGCTGTCACCGCGACATGTACAGGAAGAATTTTTTATTGCACCTCCGAAAGAGAAAAATCCTTATCGCAACCGCGGATTGAACTCTGGACCTCAGCTTTTGAGACTGGCGTTCTAGCTATACAGCCACACGCATCACTATCATGATTTACACTTTAGAAAATCTTCTGAGCTGACGAGGTCTATCAATGCATATATATGTCTACCTATTGACACTGTGACCATGCTCGCTAGTTCATATGTCCACTCATTACCGTCAACACCCGCATGTACTGGCACGAATATAAAGGTAATTGTTCAACTCATAGATTGTGGTAATAACTCCAACCATTAACCGCGAACATTTCAACTTTGCTTATTATGTTTATTGAGTCACTAAATATGTCAGGCTCTGTGATGGCGGACACTTCAACTTTGCTTATTATGTTTATTGAGTCACTAAATATGTCAGGCTCTGTGATGGCGGACACTTCAACTTTGCTTATTATGTTTATTGAGTCACTAAATATGTCAGGCTCTGTGATGGCGGACACTTCAACTTTGCTTATTATGTTTATTGAGTCACTAAATATGTCAGGCTCTGTGATGGCGGACACTTCAACTTTGCTTATTATGTTTATTGAGTCACTAAATATGTCAGGCTCTGTGATGGCGAACATTTCAACTTTGCTTATTATGTTTATTGAGTCACTAAATATGTCAGGCTCTGTGATGGCGAACATTTCAACTTTGCTTATTATGTTTATTGAGTCACTAAATATGTCAGGCTCTGTGATGGCGGACACTTCAACTTTGCTTATTATGTTTATTGAGTCACTAAATATGTCAGGCTCTGTGATGGCGGACACTTCAACTTTGCTTATTATGTTTATTGAGTCACTAAATATGTCAGGCTCTGTGATGGCGGACACTTCAACTTTGCTTATTATGTTTATTGAGTCACTAAATATGTCAGGCTCTGTGATGGCGGACACTTCAACTTTGCTTATTATGTTTATTGAGTCACTAAATATGTCAGGCTCTGTGATGGCGGACACTTCAACTTTGCTTATTATGTTTATTGAGTCACTAAATATGTCAGGCTCTGTGATGGCGGACACTTCAACTTTGCTTATTATGTTTATTGAGTCACTAAATATGTCAGGCTCTGTGATGGCGGACACTTCAACTTTGCTTATTAATGTTTATTGAGTCACTAAGTATGTCAGGCTCTGTGATGGCGGACACTTCAACTTTGCTTATTATGTTTATTGAGTCACTAAATATGTCAGGCTCTGTGATGGCGGACACTTCAACTTTGCTTATTATGTTTATTGAGTCACTAAATATGTCAGGCTCTGTGATGGCGGACACTTCAACTTTGCTTATTATGTTTATTGAGTCACTAAATATGTCAGGCTCTGTGATGGCGGACATTTCAACTTTGCTTATTATGTTTATTGAGTCACTAAGTATATCCATATATTATAAAGCGTCGCTGGAATGACATCGGACACTCTCTATGCATGTATACCGAAAGACTCCCCTGCCAAGCTTTGATGTGATTGCCACAGGGAAAAAGAAAACGAGGAAGACCAAAAGAAACTTTACGTAGAACTATTACAAGAGAACGTTTCACCATCGGTATCAGAAACAATGAAGATCTAAAGCAAATTGTAATGAAACGAGAGACATGGAAATCTATGACATTATTGCACCTCCGAAAGAGAAAAATCATTTCTATGTGCCGTCCTTGACCCTAGAGAAATAAAGTATGTCCGACTCTGTGGCGGTAGGTACAGCACGAGTCTGTGACAGTCATGGTACCGTGTTCGAACTTTGCTTATTATGTTTATTGAGTCACTAAATATGTCAGGCTCTGTGATGGCGGACACTTCAACTTTGCTTATTATGTTTATTGAGTCACTAAATATGTCAGGCTCTGTGATGGCGGACACTTCAACTTTGCTTATTATGTTTATTGAGTCACTAAATATGTCAGGCTCTGTGATGGCGGACACTTCAACTTTGCTTATTATGTTTATTGAGTCACTAAATATGTCAGGCTCTGTGATGGCGGACACTTCAACTTTGCTTATTATGTTTATTGAGTCACTAAATATGTCAGGCTCTGTGATGGCGGACACTTCAACTTTGCTTATTATGTTTATTGAGTCACTAAATATGTCAGGCTCTGTGATGGCGGACACTTCAACTTTGCTTATTATGTTTATTGAGTCACTAAATATGTCACGCTCTGTGATGGCGGACACTTCAACTTTGCTTATTATGTTTATTGAGTCACTAAATATGTCAGGCTCTGTGATGGCGGACACTTCAACTTTGCTTATTATGTTTATTGAGTCACTAAATATGTCAGGCTCTGTGATGGCGGACACTTCAACTTTGCTTATTATGTTTATTGAGTCACTAAATATGTCAGGCTCTGTGATGGCGGACACTTCAACTTTGCTTATTATGTTTATTGAGTCACTAAATATGTCAGGCTCTGTGATGGCGGACACTTCAACTTTGCTTATTATGTTTATTGAGTCACTAAATATGTCAGGCTCTGTGATGGCGGACACTTCAACTTTGCTTATTATGTTTATTGAGTCACTAAATATGTCAGGCTCTGTGATGGCGGACACTTCAACTTTGCTTATTATGTTTATTGAGTCACTAAATATGTCAGGCTCTGTGATGGCGGACACTTCAACTTTGCTTATTATGTTTATTGAGTCACTAAATATGTCAGGCTCTGTGATGGCGGACACTTCAACTTTGCTTATTATGTTTATTGAGTCACTAAATATGTCAGGCTCTGTGATGGCGGACACTTCAACTTTGCTTATTATGTTTATTGAGTCACTAAATATGTCAGGCTCTGTGATGGCGGACACTTCAACTTTGCTTATTATGTTTATTGAGTCACTAAATATGTCAGGCTCTGTGATGGCGGACACTTCAACTTTGCTTATTATGTTTATTGAGTCACTAAATATGTCAGGCTCTGTGATGGCGGACACTTCAACTTTGCTTATTATGTTTATTGAGTCACTAAATATGTCAGGCTCTGTGATGGCGGACACTTCAACTTTGCTTATTATGTTTATTGAGTCACTAAATATGTCAGGCTCTGTGATGGCGGACACTTCAACTTTGCTTATTATGTTTATTGAGTCACTAAATATGTCAGGCTCTGTGATGGCGGACACTTCAACTTTGCTTATTATGTTTATTGAGTCACTAAATATGTCAGGCTCTGTGATGGCGGACACTTCAACTTTGCTTATTATGTTTATTGAGTCACTAAGTATGTCAGGCTCTGTGATGGCGGACACTTCAACTTTGCTTATTATGTTTATTGAGTCACTAAATATGTCAGGCTCTGTGATGGCGGACACTTCAACTTTGCTTATTATGTTTATTGAGTCACTAAATATGTCAGGCTCTGTGATGGCGGACACTTCAACTTTGCTTATTATGTTTATTGAGTCACTAAATATGTCAGGCTCTGTGATGGCGGACATTTCAACTTTGCTTATTATGTTTATTGAGTCACTAAGTATATCCATATATTATAAAGCGTCGCTGGAATGACATCGGACACTCTCTATGCATGTATACCGAAAGACTCCCCTGCCAAGCTTTGATGTGATCGCCACAGGGAAAAAGAAAACGAGGAAGACCAAAAGAAACTTTACGTAGAACTATTACAAGAGAACGTTTCACCATCGGTATCAGAAACAATGAAGATCTAAAGCAAATTGTAATGAAACGAGAGACATGGAAATCTATGACATTATTGCACCTCCGAAAGAGAAAAATCATTTCTATGTGCCGTCCTTGACCCTAGAGAAATAAAGTATGTCCGACTCTGTGGCGGTAGGTACAGCACGAGTCTGTGACAGTCATGGTACCGTGTTCGAACTTTGCTTATTATGTTTATTGAGTCACTAAATATGTCAGGCTCTGTGATGGCGGACACTTCAACTTTGCTTATTATGTTTATTGAGTCACTAAATATGTCAGGCTCTGTGATGGCGGACACTTCAACTTTGCTTATTATGTTTATTGAGTCACTAAATATGTCAGGCTCTGTGATGGCGGACACTTCAACTTTGCTTATTATGTTTATTGAGTCACTAAATATGTCAGGCTCTGTGATGGCGGACACTTCAACTTTGCTTATTATGGTTATTGAGTCACTAAATATGTCAGGCTCTGTGATGGCGGACACTTCAACTTTGCTTATTATGTTTATTGAGTCACTAAATATGTCAGGCTCTGTGATGGCGGACACTTCAACTTTGCTTATTATGTTTATTGAGTCACTAAATATGTCAGGCTCTGTGATGGCGGACACTTCAACTTTGCTTATTATGTTTATTGAGTCACTAAATATGTCAGGCTCTGTGATGGCGGACACTTCAACTTTGCTTATTATGTTTATTGAGTCACTAAATATGTCAGGCTCTGTGATGGCGGACACTTCAACTTTGCTTATTATGTTTATTGAGTCACTAAATATGTCAGGCTCTGTGATGGCGGACATTTCAACTTTGCTTATTATGTTTATTGAGTCACTAAATATGTCAGGCTCTGTGATGGCGGACACTTCAACTTTGCTTATTATGTTTATTGAGTCACTAAATATATCCATATATTATAAAGCGTCGCTGGAATGACATCGGACACTCTCTATGCATGTATACCGAAAGACTCCCCTGCCAAGCTTTGATGTGATCGCCACAGGGAAAAAGAAAACGAGGAAGACCAAAAGAAACTTTACGTAGAACTATTACAAGAGAACGTTTCACCATCGGTATCAGAAACAATGAAGATCTAAAGCAAATTGTAATGAAACGAGAGACATGGAAATCTATGACATTATTGCACCTCCGAAAGAGAAAAATCATTTCTATGTGCCGTCCTTGACCCTAGAGAAATAAAGTATGTCCGACTCTGTGGCGGTAGGTACAGCACGAGTCTGTGACAGTCATGGTACCGTGTTCGAATCCCGCAGCAGGCACTTGTGTATCTGCACCATTCGGAAAATCAGTCACTAGAAAATCACTACAGCCAAAAAATTCTTTTTGATAGCTACGTCCTGAATAGGATATTCCGCCAATTTTTAAAAAAAGTATGCATACATGAAAATAGTTCTGTGACATCAGCTATGACATAATAATAATTCTGTGACATCAGCTATGATAGTACTTCCGTCACAGTATTTATCTGCATCGTAAGACTGCTCTGTGTTGTAGCAAAGCCACGACTGGATTTGTGACAGCTTATCCACCACAACATAGTAAAGCATCCTTGCACAACATTGATGACAACTAACTGATCAATAACTATAAATTATGAAATCATTTTATGTAGTGTTATCCTTAATGATCGCCCTGATTTCTGTATCCACTGTAAACTGAATGTATGCCCTGGAACTTCTGACAACTGTGATGACCACAAAGAAAGGTACCCCGTAATGGTAATACATTCTCTGTATAGGAAATTCTAAACTTCTGTCGAGTTAGTAACCACAGAGAAAGTACCCCTAAACTTTCTATGTATAGGAAATTCTAAACTTCTGTCGAGTGTGGTAACCACAGAGAAAGTACCCCTAAAATTTCTATGTATAGGAAATTCTAAACTTCTGTCGAGTTAGTAACCACAGAGAAAGTACCCCTAAACTTTCTATGTATAGGAAATTCTAAACTTCTGTCGAGTTAGTAACCACAGAGAAAGTACCCCTAAACTTTCTATGTATAGGAAATTCTCAACTTCTGTCGAGTGTGGTAACCACAGAGAAAGTACCCCTAAACTTTCTATGTATATGAAATATTCTAAACTTCTGTCGAGTTAGTAACCACAGAGAAAGTACCCCTAAACTTTCTATGTATAGGAAATTCTCAACTTCTGTCGAGTGTGGTAACCACAGAGAAAGTACCCCTAAACTTTCTATGTATAGGAAATTCTAAACTTCTGTCGAGTTAGTAACCACAGAGAAAGTACCCCTAAACTTTCTATGTATAGGAAATTCTAAACTTCTGTACAATGTTTAAGCACAATTTTTATGTAATATTACAAAGAATAAATCTGTTATTTATAACACTGAAATATGTCAGTAGGTGCAACATCTGTAATTATACACATTAAACAATGACTACATCTGGAATAACTATTGAAACATTCGTCTGACAAGGACAATATTGACAGGTTAGCTAGTTCTGATCTCAGTCACAATTCTATCTCTTCGGGGTAGTAGAGAGTGCACCATTTAGCAGTGGCGTAGCGTCAACATGCACGGCGTTCCCTCCCGCGTTTAAACAACGTAAATAGCGCACATAACGTTATAGTTATTTACTATGATAATTAGTAAATATGTAAATATAAAGTAAAGAAAAGATTTCGGCCAGTTCAAAACAAAAACGTAATAAAAATGACACTGCAAGGATTACAGTGGTATAAAGGAAAAAGAAAGAAGCCAGAGACTATAATCATTACAGAAAGATCATCGCTGTTTATTTTTTTTATAGATTATATGTCCTTGTCGCCAAAACAGTAGAATATATGTTTCAATTCATAGCTAACATTTTCGCTGGCTGCAGAAGAATGACCTTTCATCATTTAATAGCAGTTTAATAGTTCTTTTAGACGATGGTTGCAGACCAATCATACGCTAAGAAATCATTTATGATGGCGTGAATTTCTCAGAATTGCAAACCGAAATCCCCTATATGTTATAATATGTGTATCTGTGCATATTCTATATTAATTTTGTGTGTGTGTGTGTGGTTAATAATATCTCAGAAATTCTATGAACAACAATCACCTGTCATGTTTGAATTCTTTGACGATTGAGAAGACACTATCAAGTGCACATTCAATATTTATTGAGAAGGTACTGAACATTGCCGCCGAAAAAAGGAGAGACGTAAGAAGCTGCATTACAAGATTATATAAGATATTTTTTATTAAAAAAAACTAATTAATTTTTTATATATGGCTATAACTGTATCTGGTGGGAAAAGAGGGAAGAGCTACCTACCTACTTTAAAAAAAAAGATACTACGCGTCCTCACTCTAAAAATGTACGCTACGCCACTGCCATTTAGTCATCACTGCAACGTTAATTGATCCGGAAACAGGTTATATAAATATAGATCTGTCAGACATCTTTCTGTCTGTCTTGTTATAGTTATTATATGCAGCAGCGTTTAAGTCTTTTTGTTTCTATATTTAGTTATGTTGCCACGTTTTGTCAATGAGCGTCCGGATAATTCACGTAATGTGTAAAACAATCGTCAAAAGATTTACTTTGAATGTCCTGCTATTTCTACAGTAATCTCCCTTACAGCTAGACCAGCGTAAACTGCTTGCTAAATATATCCTTGTTTTTCATTTGAATCGCAAGTTAAATATAAGTACCAGTGTTGCCACAGCTGCTTTTTTAAATAGGTCTGTGATTTTTAAACCATCGTCTGGGGTACTGTGTTGATTGCAGCCCAATTTTTTTTTAACTGGGTTTTTACGAAATACTAGAAATTTAGCCAAAAGACGAGTAAATCTCTCTCTCCCATCCTCAATGATTTTCAAAAGTGTCACCAAAAGTAAGATTCAAACAAGTAAATGCGCAAGAAAATTAGCAAATAATTTTTTCTTGGGTATATCCGCTAGTCCTTATTTATATTGAATTATATAGTATGGGGATTATCTGCGTCTTTTTTACAATGCAGAATAGGGTTATTTCTAAATTGTCAGTGGCAACAATGATAAGCTCACATCTCAATAAACTATTTCGCGATATATGCTTGACTGTTATTACTACAGGGATTATTACATTACAGGCACGACTATTATCATTTCAAAATCAATTTATCGGTTCTTTATTTTTTTCTTTCTTTTTTCTTGTGATATTTTCTCATGCAATCTTTATCCCTATTATTGCATTATATTTCTTTTTACGTAATAATAATCGCTTGCTATGAAAAGTTGTTCCTGAAGCCGGAAGTTTAATCAATATAGCTTGCAGACACCCGTAGGATCGTGTTTAGAAAAATAACGCTTCAGGTTTGTTTCATGTCGGTGTAGAGATTTCATAGAAGACAAGAGATACAAGTTGCTATCCGTGTTATTAGTTACAACTGATGGCGTCTAGGTCGATACATAGATAGGCTAATCGTGATATCTCCTTATATATTATTTTATTTAGAAGATGTTCTCGTGTCCTTGGAGCGTATCGGTGTGGGTGTACTTGGAGCATGTCGGTGTGGGTGTCTTTGGATCATGTCGGTGTGCGTGTCCTTGGATCATGTCGGTGTGGGTGTCCTTGGATCATGTCAGTGTGGGTGTCCTTGGAGAACATCGGTGTGTGTTCTTGGAACATATCGGTGTGGGTGTCTTTGGATCATGTCAGTGCGGGTGTCCTTGGAGAATATCGGTGTGGGTGTCCTTGAAACATATAGCTCTGGATGTCCTTGGTGCATATCGGTGTGGGTGTCCTTCGTGCATATCGGTGTGTGTGTCCTTGAAACATATTGGTATGTGTGTCCTTGAAATATATCGGTGTGTGTGTCCTTGAAACATATCGGTGTGTGTGTCCTTGAAACATATCGGTGTGTGTGTCCTTGAAACATATCGGTATGTGTGTCCTTGAAACATATCGGTATGTGTGTCCTTGAAACATATCGGTATGTGTGCCCTTGAAACATATCGGTATGTGTGTCCTTGAAACATAATGGTGTGTGTGTCCTTGAAACATATCGGTATGTGTGTCCTTGAAAGATATCGGTATGTGTGTCCTTGAAACATATTGGTATGTGTGTCCTTGAAACATATCGGTATGTGTGTCCTTGAAACATATTGGTATGTGTGTCCTTGAAACATATTGGTATGTGTGTCCTTGAAACATATTGGTATGTGTGTCCTTGAAACATATTGGTATGTGTGTCCTTGAAACATATTGGTATGTGTGTCCTTGAAACATATTGGTATGTGTGTCCTTGAAACATATCGGTATGTGTGTCCTTCATGCATATCGGTGTGGATGTTTTATTTTAAAGAACTAAACATTCCTAGTTATTCATGATGATTAGTGTCGGGAACGTGCAGCGATGATTTCCGCATGCCTTCCGTCCGGTTCTTCACGGTGTTGTCCACAAGGCTTCAGCTACAGACGAAGAAGCACAGACTTATCTTGCAACTCGGATAACTCCTAATTACATTTAAAAAATCAGCACTGATAACGGAACTACCATTTATCGTTGTGGTCACAATGGCAAATCTGTCTGCTCTGTCACTGTCTTTATAACATCCGCGTGTCTAAGCCCGCAAATGAATATAACTCACGTCAGTCAGAACAGACCTCAGCATCGAATCCAGCCACTTCTGACTTGAACTTTCCTTGCATATTCATTTTTAAAAAAACTTTCATTAGTGTGTGTTTTCCTGTGAAGTAGTGCAGGGAGGTTGTGGAAATAAAGGCCGCTTTGCCGAAGCTGTAGCCGCGACATTTACAGGAAGAAATTTATATTGCACCTCCGAAAGATAAAAAAAAATCCTTGTTCCAACCGCGGATTGAACCCGTGACCTCAGGAATCTGAGGTAGGCGTTCTAGTCGTAGGGTCATGCGCTCCTATACTCGTTTACTCAGTCAAAAATCAGACATCTGTAAAACTTTGGGTCTCCAGCTATACCATTGCTTTGATCACGGCAATCATATCTATCGTCCCACTCCCATTGAAGGTACTATAGCAACACTTTCCATCATACATTATCCTCTGCATTGAGCTGTGAATGTCCAACCACTGACCCATTGCGTAGACTAATATCTCCATTTGAGGAATTCTCACTGATTAGAGCATAGACTCCTGAATATATTTGTCTATGCATACTGCATGTTCCCCATTAGAGAACTACATGGAAAATGAGTATGCAGATGTGAGTGATAAAGGCCGCATGCCCATGTTAGTTATGTGATAAAGGCCTCGTGTCCATTTTGCATGTGTGATAAAGGTTGTATGCCCATATTGCTTGTGTGATAAAGGCGTCATGTTCATGTTGTTTGTGTGATAAATGCTGTATGTCCATGTTGCTTGTGTGATAATGGCCGCATGTCCATTTTGCTTGTATGATAAAGGCCTCATATCCATTTTGCATGTGTGATAAAGGCCGTATGCCCATGTTGCCGCCATGTCATGTATGATGAGTCTTTTAATCAACCCTCTGATAGAAAAACACCAGTCCTTATCTGAAGCCCGTATCGAACCCTGGACCTCACAGTTGCTATACCAACTATCTAGTTCCGCAGTCCTGCTCACACAATTTCTTTCAGTACTTTCTTTTTGAATATACTTGCACTGGAATGTCAATGTCTCGTCTCTTTGCAAGTATGTCCTTGAAATATGTTTATTCCTACCACGCTTAAAATGAGCCCGGTTGGAAATCCGTCTTTTACGATCTAAACAATTTAGACCAGAAAAAAAAAATTATCATGGCAACGTGTATACTATTCAACATTGCTGGAAAATCTTCAATCTAAATAGATTACAATGTCTTCTTACAATGATATTTATTTCTATCATCCTTCATTTTGTTGTCACGCTTCACAGTTATTACACACTGATTAAAATAGTATGAGGTTATTGATGCCAGTGAATTTCATTACAATAGTCTTACCGAACTCTGATAGTGTTGACACTTTGACTCAGCGGTTCTAAATTTATGTTAGAATGACACATAGCGGATTTGATATATATTGTTAGTGAGAGGATGCTGTAGAGCAGGTATTCTAAAAAAATTTCCTACCGCTGCCACCTTTCGTACATTATTAACACATCAATGCCACCCATGCACGTACACTAAATGATATTTTTTTTGTTTTTAAAGATTTGTTTGTAAATTTTTTTCCAAAATGATTACATCTTCTTTATAACTTCATAGTCTTACTGGACTAGCATCAAGAGAAAGGCATAAGCTTTTTTTATGACGAAAATAAAACAATCTGTATTTAAAGAATTCAACATTGCATGAACGACACTTCTTGGGGGGGGGGGGTAATTTCTTCTGGCTTGATTAAGGATAGAAATTATGGAAACAACAGTATACTTTACATTCGTTCGACTGTCAGACACGCTGAAAAGGGTACGGACATTTATTTTCCGAGATAAACATTAAAAATCACAATTTGAAAGCTGGTATACTTTCTCCTAGTTGGCGCTACATCGAGTGTACTAACTGTATTTCCAGAATTTATTGCGTCTGTAAGCTAACGTTTCTGCTGTTGCACTGATTTTGATTTCAGTTTTTAGTGGAACTGAAATCTCTGAATCTATCATTTCAACAATCCCTAGATGGGTCACTGAATCTATCGTTTCAACAATCCTTGTTGGGTCACTGAATCTATCGTTTCAACAATCCTAGTTGGGTCACTGAATCTATCGTTTCAACAATCCTTGTTGGGTCACTGAATCTATCGTTTCAACAATCCTTGTTGGGTCACTGAATCTATCATTTCAATATTCTTAGTTGTGTTACTGAATCTATCATTTGAACACTTTTAGTTGGGTCAGGTTTCAGATGACGTTCAATGAATATCAACATAATTGCATCTATTCTCTTATTATACATGAACTCTTGAAAAATATCAACATAATTGCATTTATTCTCCTATTATACACGAACTGTTGAAAAAAGAAAACGCAACTTTCTTGGAGTTACTTTTATGTAGGATATTCGCTGAGTGGACATAATTCCACCTATAAACTGTGTCCACCTGGTCATTAATTTCTCGTGGTGACCTGAATTATACTCACCAACTTATTCGTGAGGTTATAAAGAGGTCAAGATAAAACAATATTTTTGACAATAATATGTGACAGGCTAATGAGAATCCCTTGAAACAAACTGAACAAAACTAACTGACAATATTATTGAATGCCTATAAAATATTAACGGTCATGGAATAAATTCAGTTAAAAATTCAATGCTCAAGATTGGCTCATTCCATTACATACCAACGATACACCATTGTACGCTCACAGACTGGACAATCACAAAGTATAGTGGCCAGACAATGTAATGTGGTTAGAAGCACCATTAGTAGTCTTTTGGGTCGATTTCAACAAACTAGCTTAGTGCCAGACCATCCGCGCAGTGGAAGACCCATCGACACATGTCCTGCCGGAGACACTTCATACGGCTGCATCAACTCAGGAATCCATTTGCATCAGCCTCTTCCACAGTCCAGTCAATGCCATCAGTTCGTCGAATTTCTGATCAAACGGTCAGGAACCGACAGCATTACATTGGTATTTGGGTTAGAAAACCCTACATGGGTTCTGTTCTTTACACACCGTCATCGCCAGTACCGACTGCAGTAGACGAACTAGTATCGTCAATGGACCGTTGGAAATGACTGAAGATAGGATTTGTTTAGTTACAGTCTGAAAGTTTCTTCATACCAAGGTTGAACAATTAGTTACAGTCTGAAAGTTTCTTCATACCAAGGTTGCACAATTAGTTACAGTCTGAAAGTTTCTTCATACCACGGTTGAACAATTAGTTACAGTCTGAAAGTTTCTTCATACCAAGGTTGAACAATTAGTTACAGTCTGAAAGTTTCTTCATACCAAGGTTGAACAATTAATTCCTTAAATATAATTTTGTTACACATTTGAAATAATGTTAAGTTTCTTTTATTGAACACTGTATCCAAAATAGAAAGTACATGCATTCTCAATATTTCTTGTGCAATTTTATGTATTACATCATAGAAGCAAGCTTTAAACCTCTTTCGTATCCATGACCTTACATCTCGCCCAAGCCGCCACCTGATACTGCAACGCCCATTTGAAGTCTCTCACCGTCCATGGGGGGGGGGGGACGTTTTGCCCACTTTGAGATACCCTGCTGTATAACATACTTCAACATGTGTATCATCTCGGTATTTGCTCAACAATTATTTACAATAAGAAAACAGACAACATTGTGACAAGTGTGAACGTTATTGTCAGGCATGACTAGCAGCCAATCTCTTTGCCGCGTTGTATGAAAATACTTTGGAAAATTTGAGAACCAACATTCGTCCACAACTTTACTGCTGTGATTTTAATTTGCAAATATCAAGAGAGATATTCATTTAATATGTAGACAAGCAGTGTCTAATGTTTCATTTATCTCGCTATAAATGCGATGGAGCTTCTATTCTGGTCTAAGTCCCGGCTGTTGTTGCAGTCTGTACTTTATGTTAACTTATGAAGTTGTTAGTTAACTCCAGCACTCACACAAGAATTTTTTATTTTCGTTGCCATCAACACTAACCTTGTTTTGTTCTTTTTTTATTTTGTTTCTAACTCCATTTTTTCGATGTCCTCTTCTCCAATTTTTCTCTTTAATTTTAACTTTCTGTCTATTTTCTCGTTTCCAGGAGAGCAAAACGGAGTTAAGCAGAATGTATTGTTACTAATATGTACACGTGATGCTAGCAACAATCATACAGAAATGCGACGTTTCAACTTGTTTGTAATTTGTTTAGATGTTAATATTTTCCTCATGTCATTGAAGGTACTTTTAGCCATTCCTATTCTTGTTTTAACTTCTGTTTCACATCTGCCATCATTTGTGACTATGTGTCCAATATATTGATAATGTTTTACTTGTAGTTTCTCTCCATGTATGTTTATGTTACCTCCTGTTCTTATGTGTCTTTGCTGATTATTATGGTTTTTGTTTTTTGAATGTTTATATCCAGTCCATATTCATTACTTGATTTATTGATTTGAGCTATTAGTCTTTGTAGTTCATGTTCACTTTTCGCCAAAAGAACAGTGTCATTTGCATATCTAAGGTTGTTTATTATTTTCCCATTGATCTTGAGTCCTGGTATTTCTTCTATATTTTTAAAGATATTCTCTGTGTAGATATTAAATAGGCTTGGTGATAAAATGCATCCTTGTCTTACCCCTCTTCTTATTTCTATGTATGGAGAGTAGCTGTTTTCACACCTTATTGATGCAGTTTGTTCCCAATATATATTTCTAATCAGTCTGATGTCTTTTCCATCTATGCTTATTTCTTGAAGACATTTGATTAATTTTTCATGTTGGACTCTGTCAAAGGCCTTGCTGTAGTCTATGAAGCAAATATAGATACTTTTTTGGATTTCTATATATTTATCTATCACTAGCCGGATACGCAGTATAGCTTCTCTAGTTCCTTTGTTTTTCCTAAAACCGAATTGTTCTTCACCGACCTCCATGTCTATCTTGTTCTTAATTCTTTCATGTATTATCTTGGGGAGTATTTTAGTTAGATGGCTCAATAGACTTACTGTTCTATATTCTGTACAGTCCACAGCCCTGGGTTTCTTAGGTAGTGGTATGAATATTGATGATGTTAGGTCTTTAGGTTTATGGCCTGTTTCGTATATGTCATTGCAAAGTTCTGTGATAGTATCTACACCAAACACATATAGAGTTTTTATTATGTCTGCTGTTATGTTGTCGGAGCCTGCAGCCATTCCACAATTTATTGATTTTATTGTATGTTCTACTTCTGATTTCAGTATTGCTGGTCCATCATTGTTGTTTATTGTTGGCTTTTTGTTCCGTTGGTCAACAAACAGTGCTGTCACATAATCTGCCCATCTTGTAAGTACTTCTGTTTTATCAAATATAATTTTTCCGTTTTTATCTTTAATGCAGCCACCACCATTTATAGTATTTTTCTTATTTGTGATCAGCCTTATCTCCTTATGCATTAATTTTGTCTTCTGTTGTATGGACATCTCCTCTATTTCACTGCATTTTGTTTCTAGCCATTGTTTTTTCGCTGTTTTACACATGTTACATCTCCTTGTCTATAAATGAGTATTTTGGGGTATTTTTAGTTTTTCTTTCTGATATTTTCTCTAATATTTCATCTGTTATCCATGTTTATTTGTTCTTGGTTTTTCTTATTGGTAAATTTTCATTTGATGTTTGAATACTTTTCCTTAGGCTGTCCCATTTATTGTCTATTTTCTCTTCTGGATTGTTCCTTCTGTATTGTTCCTTGCACTCTATCATTAGATGTTCATATCTATTCCTTACATCTACAAGGTATTTTTGTAGTATGTCTGGTTGTTTTAGTGCTAATGCGTCTATCTGTGGTTCTTGAACTCTTCTATGTACTATCTTTTTAAGTTTGACTGGGAATAAATCAATGACCAATCATGTGTGAAGCCAGTGCGCTAACCACTGCGGTCCCCTGTTTTTTCATATAAAACATTATATTCTACAATATAAAACCTCATATTTTACCATATAAAATCTTCTATTTTACCATATAAAACCTTCTATTTTACCATATAAATTATGTTTTGCAATTATATAAAACATTATACTTTACCATGTAAAACCTTATTTTAGACCATATAAAACCTTCTATTTTGCAATATAAAACATTCTATTTTACCATATAAAACCTTCTATTTTATCATAGAAAACCGTATATTTTGCCATAAATTATGTTTTTTAACTATTAAAAACATATTTTACCATATAAAAACCTTAGTCATGTAAAGCTTTCTATTTTGTCATATAAAACATTCATACTAGGTATATATATATATATAACATTTTATTTCACCATATGAAACCTTTTATTTTACAATATAAAATATTTTTTACCATATAAAACCTTTTCTGTAACCAGATAAGACATTCTAATTTACCAAATAAAAACCTAAGCCATATAAAACCTTCTATTTTGCAATATAAAACATTCTATTTTACCATATAAAACATTCTATTTTACCAAAGATTCTATTTTACGCAGACATTAATTTTCTCACGAAAAGATTCAAGCAATAAATTGTATGTAATAGTAATTGATCCCGTGTAATAATGAACATTACCGTAATAATAAAGAGCTGGAATAAATGTAGCCATACACAATCTAACGTGATAGAGCAATCGCTATAGTATACTGCAAAATGTTAAGTGTTACTCGACTTATTGATTGCACGTGAAAAAGAAAACAGACATCAGACACCATTTGTGTCCAGACAGCTATTACATGAACTAGAAAATCATCGTCATAAATGACTGTTAACTGTCTGGGAAGGATGATAATATTGCAACAAATTGATGAGACATGTCACATAAGTAGCTTCTGGTTTGTCTGATATCTGACAGTTCTGCCTAGAAGACATTTTCCATTGACACAAAAATCGTAAAAACGTGCGAGAAAGATATTTTTATGAAAATTACTAGGAAATTCATAAACACCATCGCAGCTAAGATATAAGGTTGTTTTCTGGTTAATCTTGCCGACGTAAATGTAGTAGTGGTCGCAAGATTGGCAGAAAAAGACGTTTCTACACCAGTTGTTATATTAATACCCAGTTACGGCTAGATAATTATCTGATCATCAGCTCGTCCACAATGAACGTTGAAACAAATACCCAGTTAAGGCTAGATAGTTATCTGATTTTTTGTGTGGTGTTGTTCGCCCATCACAAGGGATGATGACCATTTATTACATCCACTTTTGAAATTTGAGTTAGAGTTATGTCCTTGATTATGAGTTCGTAGATGGCTAATGAGCCCTATTTGAGCTGTAATTCTCCTTGGACAGTTCGGGCATGGAATGACGGTTGTAGACGGATCTTGGTCTATCCGTGACTTTCTAGCTCCTCCCAGCTGTTTGTGCTACTGCATTTCTAATTCTCCTCTTTTCACAAGATGATGCGTTTTTTTAAATTATAGAACGCCATGTAGATCTATTTTGTAGAAGGTCTTCCCATGTGTCTTGGTCTATTTAAAAGGATGTCAGTGCGGTCTTTAACGAGTCATTGTAGCGCTTCTTTTATCCACCTTGAGATCGTGTACCTATCTCCAGCTCACCATAGAGAAATATCTTTGGCAGACGATGGTCTGGCATACGCACTAAATTACCTGCCCAACGAATCTGTGTCTGCATCCGGCTAGTGTAAATGCTTGTGATATCAGCTCTACCAAGGACAGTGGTATCTAGAATCTTGTCCTGTCATCTGATGTTCATAAGTTTTCTGAGACAAGTTGTGTGAAAGTGATTGAGTTTTTTCACATGACGTCTATACACAGTCCATGTTTCACTAGCGTATAACAACACTGGAAGTACCACTACTCTGTAAACTTTCAGCTTAGTCTGTAGGTTAATGCCATTTCTACGCCAAACATTTGCGTACAATCTGCCGAAAGTGCTCTTGTCTTGGCGATCCTTTTATACACTTCTTCATCAACATTGGCATTTTGTGATAATGTACTACCTAGGTATGTGAATCTATTCACAACTTTCAGTGCTACGCCATTTACCTTTATGACATAGATTTTGCCAAATGCTGGTTGTAACATGACTTCTGTTTTCTCTGTGTTAATAATAATCCCAAAGTTGCTACAGGCTTTGGAGAATCTGTCTATAATACATTGTAGATCTGCCTCACAGTTGGTATTTAGGGCACATCAACAAATAGAAGATCCCTGATTGTGTGTGATTTAACTTTGATTGTGTGTGATTTAACACTCTCCGAGGGTGTCCATAAATGTAATTGAATGATCACGTACTTTCTCTGAGTGCCTGCATTACACACTTTGTTGCTCCCACCTCTCTTGACACAATGTTCATATAGGATGTTGCATTTTTACAAACATGTATCCCGTCTGCCGCTGTTCAATCTCACTTATCTATGTTCCTTCGGCGTCGAATACGATGCATTGGACAGAAACCAGAACTCTACATTTAGAGCAATGTGATGCTACTGTGTGTAATTCTTGCATGTTAATGAGACATATAGT
This sequence comes from Meghimatium bilineatum, assembly GCA_034231615.1. Classification (NCBI taxonomy): domain Eukaryota; kingdom Metazoa; phylum Mollusca; class Gastropoda; order Stylommatophora; family Philomycidae; genus Meghimatium; species Meghimatium bilineatum. The sequence continues at coordinate 128,922,294 of CM067298.1, forward strand.
CATACCCTTTTTATGGTTGCTCTGCGAAGAGTATCTCGTGGGCTTCTTCTTTTTCTTCCTCCATCTCATACCCGTTCTAATGCCTTATCGTGGCAGTCGTTTTTCATCACTTGGCTCAGTAGTGTATGCTGTGCTCCAGGCAGGATGTGGTGATCCAGATAGGATGTGACGATCCAGGCAGGATGTGGTGATCCAGGCAGGATGTGGTGATCCAGGCAGGATGTGGTGATCCAGGCAGGATGTGACGATCCAGGCAGGATGTGGTGATCCAGGCAGGATGTGGTGATCCAGGCAGGATGTGGTGATCCATGCAGGATGTGGTGATCCAGGCAGGATGTGGCGATCCAGGCAGGATGTGGTGATCCAGGCAGGATGTGGTAATCCTGTGATACCGACGCACTATCCGGAATGCCGTCCTTAGCGTACTATACATGAACACATAAACCGCCCTTACAAATCAATACCTTCGGGACCTAAACTGAGCCCTGGTGGTGCCTCTGTTACACAACTGAGAAAAATATATTCTTTTGTCATAAAGTCTATGGGATGGCTAGAACTATCTTTACAAAACTGAGAAAAATATATGCTTTTATCTTAAAGGCTATGGGATGGCTAGAACTATCTTCTCACAAATAAAGAGATTATTTAATCATTATTATCATTTGACCAAAAACAAAATAGTTTTCTGTGTTGCACTTAGCATGTAAGTGAACTGCGCGACTGCTAACCCTAATCCTAACGAAAAGTATAAATTATATTAGGTAGAGGTAAAGGTATGTCCCAGGACAGCAACCTCCTGTCGTGGATGAATATATAACTCTTCATGTTCTATATTAGAAAATAATATTAGAAAATGAGATGAAATCTAGAATGTGAATAGAGGAAAAATCCGTGTCGAAAAATATCAGCCTTTCAGACAACGGCTATAACAGGAATTTATATATCACCGTTTCAATCAATAATAGGATAAAAAGGTGATACATGTATAGGTGCTTTTATGTGGGTAAGTTGCATGGTTGCATTTATGGACATGAGCTGCATAGGTGCATTTATGTGCACATGTTTGTTGTTACTCTTGTGAACATTTTCATGTGTCCGTCAGATGTTATGTTATTATGAAGTGATACAAGAGAACAAATAGTATGAAACAATTAAAACATAACATTGACACCCCAATTAAAACATAACATTGACACCCCAATTAGTACATAACATTGACACCCCAATTAGAACATAACATTGATACCCCAATTAAAACATAACATTGACACCCCAACTGAAACATAACATTGACATCCCAATTGAAACATAACATTGACACCCCAATTGAAAC
>CM067298.1:128923726-129011226 GCA_034231615.1 Meghimatium bilineatum
GTTTTTGGAATGTGGTGATGGCATGATTTTTTTCTCTGTTTTGTAACTCCACAATGTCAGCGGTTACATCTGTATGTTGCCAGCAGTGGTGTAATACAATAACTGAAACATGGACTGTGTATAGACGTCATGTGAGGAAACTCAATCACTTTCACATAACTTGTTTCAGGAAAGTTGTGAACATCAGATGGCAAGACAAGATGCCAGACACCACTGTCCTTGAATGATCGGGTATCCCCAGTATTGAAACGATCCTGACGCAGACACAGATTCGTTGGGCAGGTCAATTTGGTACGTATGGCAGACCATCGTCTGCAAAAGATACTTCTCTATGGTGAGCTGGAGAAGGATACACGATCTCGAGGTGGCCAAGTGAAGCGCTATAAGGACTCGTTAAAAGTATCACTGAAAGCGTTTGAAATAGACCAAGATATATAGGTAGAACTTGCAAAACATAGATCTACATGGCGCTCTACAGTAAAAAAAGAGCGAACCATCATGTGAAAAGAGGAGAAATGCAGCAGCCCAACGGCGGAGAGTAGCTAGAAAGTCATTGATTGATAAAAGTCCGTCTACAGTGGTCATTCCATGCCCAAACTGTCCAAGGACATTTACAGCTCGAATAGGGCTCATTAGCCATCTACGAACTATTAAGCCTGGACATATTTCAAACTGAATTTTCAAAAATGGATGTAAAGAAATGGTCATCATCATTTATAATGTACGAACACACAATACAATAACTGTATCAGGAAAGCAAAGGGAATATCTAAAAGTGACTTATCGTCAAAACAATTGATGGCGATGTGATTGGATGGAACCAGTGGTATCATTCTTTGTGTCTATCACACGTGATGGCGATGATTGGTCACATCTACTGTATGAGGTCCAGTTAGAATTATGTCAATGTCTATCAGTTAGTAAACGGCTAATAATCGATGGTTCGGAATCCGGGTGCGGTCTAATCTCTTTATATAGTGCTTTACCTACCCGTGTCTTTCTAACTTGTCTTCGTTGCTTATCTATTGCATTTCTCTTATTTGTCCACACCTTCTTCATCTTCACGTTCGCGGTTTAACACGTCTACACTGCAAGTTTTTGTTTTGAAATGTTATCTAGTCTTACTGAGTGTTTGCATGGTTGTTGGTGCCACTCTCGGTCTAGTATCTCCGACCTCAGCATCAGCGATTGCTTGGGCAGGACTGTGACCCTTCTCGATATTGAGTTGGCCCAACCAATTTTAGTTTCCAGCCTCATTTGGCTGGGCTAAGCCTCGTCTCCACTTAAAGAAGTTGGTCTCGATGGGGTAAATCAAATTTCAATTGGTGACATTTCCATTGCGAATGTCATTGTCCAAGTATTTTACAACCATTGCTTTTCACTATTTATATACATATATATTTAGCCACAAACTATTTGTAACCAGGCTCTGGTAATTTGTTTCCCAATCTGCTAGGGGCAGGCGTGTAGGTGCTGAGATTCAAGTCTTATGGGGGTCGTCTATAAATTACGTCATCAACTAGGGGTTTGAATGAGATTGAATGTTGTTGACATGGGATGTGGGGGTTTGAATGAGATTGAATGTTGGTGACAGGGAATGTGGAGGTTTGAATATTGTTGACAGGGGATGTGGGGGTTTGAATGAGATTGATTATTGCTGACAGGGGATGTGGGGGGTTTGACAAAAGTTGACTTCAACAACATTGTTTTTTATATACAAATAAAATTATGTGAATTTGAAATATTTTCCTACCGAAGACAGATTTTTCGGACAATTTGTGAAATTAAGATGGCGACACAAAGCATTTCTAATTCTCTAGATTACATTCTGTTGGAAATTTAGGAGGACAATTGTTCTGCTACAAGAAGCAGTGGGAGTTTGAGAATACAAGATGCAGTGGGAGTTTGAGAATACAAGATGCAGTGGGAGTTTGAGAATACAAGATGCAGTGGGAGTTTGAGAATACAAGATGCAGTGGGAGTTTGAGAATACAAGATGCAGTGGGAGTTTGAGAATAAACCTTTAAAAATAAGATGAAATTTTTGTATAAATATGTGAATATCTATGAGTTTGTTTATTACGTCTTCTGTTGATAAGAATAATTTTGGGAAGGTGGTAACAAATTGGTGGGGGAGGGGAGGAAAGGGATATTTGCTAAAAATACTGACATAATTTAACAGAAGGAATTACCACAATTCTTGACTGGAAGAAGGGGTAAGAAATGTACCAAGAAATTGTTAACGTTATTCATGGGTAATTCCCCCCCCCCCCACCTCCTTTCGTATAAGGTTTACATATATATATATATATATATATATATATATATATATATATATATATATATATATATATATATATATATATATATATATATATATATATATATATATATATAAGGTCTTGCGTTGATAGCTTCTGGACCGATCAATGATGACCCGCATAGCGGCTTCGGTCCACGGACTACCACTTAAAAAGCATTGCTTGAGTAGAGAAGTACTATCAAGTACCACATTGCTGGACAGACAATGTACAGCACAACAGATAAAGCACATTCAACTCGCTCAGAGATACAGCAAATATAAAACTTAGCACGGACAACAAGTACATATTGCCTTGTTGATCTGGCTAGGGTTAAGCGCACTCTAAACCTCATCGCAACATAACGTGTAGCCAGTCGGATTTCCCACCTGAATAATTTACATAGAAGGCTTCCGACTCGTGCATGATACCATAAGCATTATCATGAGATGCTAGGAAAGTTGCTCTATAAATAAACAATAAGGGTCACCAGAGATAACACGAGGAAACAACGAGGGCTGAAAGCAAGTTCGCGTGTGTACATAACTCTCATATGTGCCTAGTAAACATTGGGTGCGGGAGTTGTGGGTTGATTATCACCTCTTATATACTGTTATTGTCAGCAATTAAACCATTGATAGATAGAGACAGTGCAAGGTTATTATCAAGATGCCTCATATTGGAGATGTTGAGTGGCATAGACGCGCAGTAATGAAATATGTCAACAGATGGCAAATTCCTGATCATGAAAAAACGTAGAGATGTCTTTACTAATTTCAGACAAAGATGTCAAGAATATTTGTGGATTGCTGATTACTGTGGCAAGGACTGAAATAAAACGACTGACCTGCTAACAAGGGAATGAGAATAACTCGAACTGATCGAAAATTACATTCCGTATCACAAGCTACCAAGGAAACACAGCGACATACGCTTCGACTAAAAACCTTTATCATGACATGGAGGCTTTTATTTGAAACGTCGTATGTCGCTGAGTCATGTTGCTAGTTTGTTCTATTACTTAATATTGGTAAAATTTGTAACTATTCCCGTTTAATTTTGACATTTGTCTTGTGTTACCCAGCCCCTCCCCTATCTTCAATTTCGAGTTGTTTCCCCACACTTTTGGTTTATCTTTTGATTATTTAATATCAGACATTGATATGAAAGCAGAATTAAGGAGAGTGTGGAAGCAGGCACAGTCAGGCGGCACTCTTGCAAACATGAAGACATCCATCAAATATAAGAAACAAATAACAAAGTCCATGGAGACCATTGTTGCATGATTGTCTACGATATAAGACTGCAGACTAATGCGAAGTAAAACATGTTTAATGACTCGTGTCACTATGTTTGTGTCACTATGCTCGTGTGTCACTTTATGACTATTGTCACTATGTTTGTGTCACTACGCTCCTGTCACTATGCTCGTGTGTCACTTAATGACTCGTGTTACTACGATCGTGTGTCATTTAATGACTCGTGTCACTACGCTCCTGTCACTATGCTCGTGTGTCACTTAATGACTCGTGTCACTACGCTCCTGTCCCTATGCTCGTGTGTCACTTAATGATTGGTGCCACTATATTCGTGTCATTATGTTCGTGTCACTATGCTCCTGTCCCTATGCTCGTGTGTCATTTAATGACTCGTGTCACTATATTCGTGTGTCATTTAATGACTCGTGTCAATATGCTCGTGTCACAATGTTCGTGGTTTAATTGGCAGCTACGATTATAATTTGTGTGACACCCAATGAAAACCAAGTGAATAGTCAAGTGAATCATTTTAGAATGCGTGATTTCCCATTAGCCACCAGGTCATGTAATGTAGGCGGTCATGTAGCCGGAAGAACAATGAAGAATAATAGGAAAACTGTTTGTAAAAAATAAACGAGTGTCAAGATTCGAATTTTCCCAACCTAAGAAGTGAGGATTTGTATGTTGGAGGCAAACATGTTTTTATATTGTGTTACACTATTAAAGGTTTTCCATGGAAAACTGTTTATTGAATATTTCGTATTTATGAGGTTTAGGTATGTGTAATATGTAAAGAAAATAGGACAATTGGAATAGTAATATTTCTAAGAGCGTGGTACCCATTTCTGTATTATTAGTTTTTGGAAGAGTTTATTTGGGCAAAATAAACTGAATGAATAAATAAACTGAAGTGATATCACTCACCATCTTGTGCCATCTCTGCAACGAAGATTGGTTGCAACAGATCTCCAACATCCCCTGTTTTTTTGTTTTTGTGGGGCACTCTGATAGACTGTAATCTGTCCATCTTGTGACTTATTCTCCCATCTGTATCTCTGCCTACCTCTTGCTCGCTTCCCTTTGACTTTACACTCAAGTAAGGTCTTCAACAAGGTGTCATGTCTTTTAATGTGTACACAATATTTTGGACAAAATATATGGATAAAAAGATTTTGAGACTAACGGGAATTGAACCAGTCCGTTCAACGGCACCAAATCTCAAAGCAACTAATGCACACGCGTCCTTCCGTACTTGACTAACCGCATCTCCCAAAAATGAGGCGATTGTGTCAAGACATTCAAACAGTGCACTCAGTCACCAGAACGGACCAATTTGAGTGGTCCGTTCTGGATACTTTGAGTGCACGGTTTGAATGTCTTGACAAAATTTGGTACGTTCTGGTGACTTTGAGTGCACGGTTTGAATGTCTTGACAAAATCGCATCTGTTTTTGGAGATGCGGTTAGTCAAGTACGGAAGAACGCGTGTGCAATAGTTGCTATGCGATTTAGTGCCGTTGAACGGACTGGTTCAATTCCCGTTAGTCTGAAAAATTGTTAATTGTCCTCTGGCTTCCTACTTCAATTTGCTTGGATAAAAAGATATAAATACGGAATATTTAACTTAGGAAAACTAAATAAATACGGAATGTTTCACTTTAGAATATTAACTAAATAAAAAAATATACATTGTAAAATTGCACAGACAATTTTAATTGCACAATTTCTGTGTCAAAAATGCTGTTCAGTAATGTGAATGCACGCAGAATCAGATATATATCGGCTCTGTGGCGAAGTGGTACAGAGCGCGTCTGTGACGGCAAAGGTACCGAGTTCGATCATCACCACAGGCAATTGTGCATCCGGACCGTTCAGAAAGCAATGGCAACCTACTGAACGTATTTATATTGCCTAGAAAATCACCACAGCCAACAAATGCTGGGTTGATAACTACGTCCTGGATAGGATATGCTACCAATTTTTATAAAACGTTAGGTTAGGTATGGTCCGTAGGTGCTCAGATCACGCATCAGTAAATCCCTCAGGGTATAACGGCTGATTGTTCCGGTTCTATGTTCGTTTAGTGCTCTTTTTGAACTTTTTGGTGTTCTCTACGGACCACGCCTATCCTCACTCCCAAATCGCGCATTCTCGATGTTCACTCATGCTCATTTATCTATAAATCAAATATTTGTGGGGACGCACGAAGAGAATTGTGTATGTCTGTTCGATCCATAGGCTGAGCATATTTTCTGGTGGCGAGGCTAGCTAATTAGTCAGCTTATTCATTTTCCTCGACACCCCTATATCCGGGGACAAAGATAATTGTGATTTTCCGTAGTGATATCACCATTTTAGTTGTTTCTGATTACCCCATAAATCCACTACCTACACCACATGTTTTGACTTTCTGAATCATATTCATTGAGGCATTTAATGCACGCATGCGAATAGACTTTCGTTTCCGGCCAGTTTAGTACCTGCGACATATCATGTATTATAATTATCGATCCAAGATTTGATACAAAAACATCCGAAACATGTCAGAAAACAATTCTTAAAATTGTAAACTCAAAAACAACCAAGATTTATTAAGGTAAAGGTAATATGTATTAGGAATCAGCGTCACGGTACACTGCTTTCTATACAAGCTAATTTTCCTAGTCAATGATTAAAAAGAAACCGCCAGACTAGCGTCGCCTACCACACTTGCGCTATCCTTGTCCTTTCTATAGCATGAGCCATGACAGCCTACTTCCTAGTTGCTTGGTGAACGTCAGGGGCTATGTTTATTTATAACCATGAATATTGAGTGGATTCGGAACTCCGGTCTGCTGATTAGTGGGCGAATGAACAAACAGTAAACTGACATATACCGCGGCAACCCTGCAGATATATGCAAACATTACACCGCCGTATACAACGACAGCCCCGCAGATATATGCAAACATTGCTTCCCAAGTCATTGGAAGCTAAAGATGGAATGATATTTGATCGCTTCCCATGTCTGCGGAATCTAAATATTGAATGAGAATTGATCGCTTCACAAGTCTGTGGAATCTAAAGATGGAATGAGCATTGATCGCTTCCCAAGTCTGTGGAATCTAAAGATGGAATGGGAATTGATCGCTTCACAAGTCTGTGGAATCTAAAGATGGAATGAGAATTGATCGCTTGACAAGTCTGTGGAATCTAAAGATGGAATGAGCATTGATCGCTTCCCAAGTCTGTGGAATCTAAAGATGGAATGAGAATTGATTCCAATCGAACAAGTATAATATCTTATCTCTCTGTGCCCACATAGTGACACTATGCATTCACCCTCGGGCAGTAAGAAAAAATGACTGTAAATGTGGCCAATGTTTATGTGGATATAAGTGGATGACCCTAGCGAAATTAGCGTAGAGAATATTCTCAATGACTCTGGAGATGACAACATGTCCTATAGGACAGAGTTGTGTAACACACAAGTACCCTCTATCACGCCATTTAAGATTTTGCATGATAGAAATATTATTACTGAATATTTCAAGAGTGTTAGGTTCATATATACAGAATATGTAAAAATAATTCAGAAAAGTTGTATATTAATGTTTCAGTGGACGTGGTACCCTTTTCTCTATAATGTGAATTGTAGAAAGAAATGAGAATACTTTTTAAAAAGCTGAATGCGGAAATAAATTACAGCAAAACAAACACAATATATCTACGGCCAAAAAAATTCTGGATTGATAGTCACGTCATGAGTAGGATATGCTACCCACAAAACAGGATAAATACTATATATTTAATTGTATAAACTAACTAAAGTAGTATAAATACTATATATTTAATTGTATAAACTAACTAAAGAGAAATTCTCTCTCTATTTCACGTGTGTCCCCACTGCTAGTCTGTAAGCCTCTCGGTTATATGCAAGCTACTAAGCATCTTCCAGTGTCATGTTCAGAAGGTCTTTGATGTCTTGTATCCATCAAGTTTTGGTCGGCCTCTTGTTATCTGGAACCTTTTCCTCTGTGATTAATCTTTCAACCATTGTGTCTTTTGATATGTCCAAAATATGTTAACTTGCGTATTTTGATCGTTTCGAGAAACCAGTCTTCTTCTATGTTCAGATCTTTGTGGACATCCGCGTTGGTCCATCTTCCTGTCCATTATTTTCTTATGACCTTTCTATGACATTTCATTTTGAATGTCGATATTTACTTTTTCATTTCAGATGTCATTGCCCACGTCTCGCAACCATACTTTGTCACTGAAAACATATAGCTTCTTAACAGTTGTACCTTTGTTTTTCTGTTTACCCCTTACCATACATTTTTCATCTGCGATGTTTTTTTGTAATGCCTTTGCTAATCTCTTTCGTTTCTCTGCCAAGAAATCCCCTGCGGTGTTGATGGCTGATCCTAGCTAGTCAAAGTTGTTTCTATTTTCTAGATCTCCTTGTCAATAATTATTTAAAGTGTAATTTCATCTCTGCTTACATGCATTATTTTTGTCTTTTTTTTCTTTCATTGAGAAAAAAATTGTGTGCCTTAATATTGTGCTTGTTTGACTGAAATAATCATTTGTTCTAAATCTGTGGGGCCCCTTGATATTAGTGTGATGTCATCTGCATTCCTAATTTCTGGGATTTATTGAGTTCTGATATTAAATGATTAATATATAACTGTTCATAAGGTGGGTTTCTCGTACATTTCTCTTGATGTTTTCTGCGTAAATGTTGACCAGGTTTGGTGAGACGATGCATTCCTTTCAGACTTTAATAAGAAATATTTGTCTTACAATTGCGCAAGAATGTTTATTTGTCTTACAATTGCGCAAGAATGTTTATTTGCATACTTATGGGGGGAAAAATATGTTGCAAGTTTAAATGCATGCAGATCACAGATCATATATCATCTTGAATATTTCAAGGATAAATTTAAATTGAAAAGAAATGTGCTTTAAACGAAAACAACCAATAAAATTGTGAACACAAAAATAACGAAGATATTTGAACCGTATCTGTATGATATAACATGTATGATATAAAAAATAACAACGCCGTGTAACACAGAGTTAAAGTGACAACGAAGTCCGAAATGTCAAGCAGGTGTCCGAACGACAAAGTGCTGTTCATAGCTGAAAACACACATCAGTCACATCTATATATTGTATAACAAACATCCACAACAATTGACAACATTCACAGTAGGATTCTTGCTTCAGGGATTAGATACGACAGCATGAGCATGTAACCTATCTATCTATACGCTTTGTCCCTTGTTTGGCTTGCGGCATCAGGGATGGAAGAGTTCCCTGAAGATGGCCTTCTTGTGCGCTGTGTGTAAGCTTGATCCTGTGGCTTCTGTGATTTCTGTGATCCATCTTTTACATCATGGGCATGTAATACTCGGTATAAAAAATAGAATTGAATACCGCTTCCAGTTGCAAAATTAAAAATAACATCGGACATATCTCAGAAGCACATATTGTTGTTGAAACTACTGAACACAAGAAATGTAGAGACTCGGACTCTGGACATTTTGTGCAAAGTAGTCAGAGAGAGATTCTTTTAATAGTAAAAAGCGAAAGATGTATGCGTTTGTAGTAAACCTCAATGGCTATGGTACCACCATTGCTCAACTCAAATAATTAACAAATAGCAGCAAAGGTAGAAACAATCATGGGTTCATGCAAAATTAATGTTTTAAAAAAAGACAAAAGATCTTGCTTCTCTCCACGGAAATGTGTAGTAACACTTGCTTTAATTTTTTTTTTTTTTTTTTTTTTTAGATTGTCAGCTGAGTTAGCAGTGGGCCGCGTAGCGCAGTGGTTAACGTACTGATTGTGTATAGCATTGGTCCTGGTATCATTCACCAGTTGAGACGGAAATGCCTTTCAGATCGCATCGGTTCCCGGTCTACCCAGCATTAGTTAGGTAACAGATTAATTCGGGAAGTAAAGACTGCGAGGGAGAGGAGATGGCTACCGCCATCATATAGCAGAGTCACTGAAATGTGAGATCGCTAGCATTTCAGTCTCCTATGTCGTTAATAAGTGTTATGGAGATATTACTTTGAGTCAGGCATTATCAAGAAAATAAGAAAGTGCACGCCTGTGTGTTGCCAGGTCCCGAAAGGGGAGCAAAGAATAGCAACACTGTTTACCTTCCACGCATGTCGTAAAAGGAGACTAAGGAGGTTATGGGATGGCATTGGCTGCCCCATCCCATATAGAGTCAGTGACCCAAAGCCATGCTGAATTCGGATGTGTTAGGCCGAATGGCGCATATATCGCAGCAATGCTGTAAACCATGACACAACTCACTCCGTTCTCCGGACTACATCCTGCTAATCTGCAGGAGTTTGAGAACGAACGCAGAAGAAGAAGAAGAAGAAGAAGAAGAAAGTGCAAGCGGGCATAAATGGTTGAGCATAAACGTGTTTTCTGCTTATCCGTGACCATCTATTATATAAGGTCTATTGGCTAATGGGAAATTAAGTATTCTTAATGACAATTGACTATTTCCATAATTTTTATTAGTTTTTATGATTATACTGTGTGTGACAGCCAATTCTTCTTCTTCTTCTGCGATCAGTTTCCTATGCTCATAAGTCTATACAGGAAGGTGGGCCGCCTCCATGAATTCAGTCGTCAGCAGGAGGTCCTCACGGTTGCCCCACAGCTTCACCTTCAGATCTGTCTCTTGAGGCCATATTTTGGTTCTCACGTCATCAAAGAGTGGGCATGTCTGCAGAATATGTTCTGGAGTCTGGGGACCCTTTTGACATGGGCATTGGTCAGTTTGGGCAGCCTTAATTTTGTGGAGATGTGCTTGTAGTCTGCAGTGTCCTGTGCGAAGTCTAAAAATTGTGGTTTGTTGTGACCTGTTTAGCTTTAGAATAGGGTCCTGTGGAAAGTTACTGCCTGTTCTCTGACTCCATGTATGTTTGTATATTCCTTTGATGAGGGTTTTTGCTTCAGTCAGTGATATTCTGTGGTGGAATTGTTCCTTTTTTGCACCTGCTTTTGCCAGTCTGTCAGCTCCTTCATTTCCTGCTATTCCACAGTGTGCAGGGATCCACTGCAGCTCAACTTTATTGTTGGCAGATAGTTGATTTAGAAGTTCTACAGTTGTTTTTGTTAGGAGATCTTTGGGTTCCTTTTGGATGGTTTGGAGTACTGACATGCCGTCACACAAGAAGACTATGTTAGCTCCTTTGAGCCTCCGTTCCTCTAGAGCCTTTGATGCTTCCAAGATTGCTTGTAGCTCTGCCCTGTAATTTGTTGATAATTTGCCAGTAGCAATTGAGAGTTCTAGTTTTGGGGTGTGTGGTATGAGTATTAGTATCCCAGCTCCTCCTTTCTTTACTGCACCCTCTGATGATCCATCTGTGAAGACATGAATCCACTGTGAGGTAGGGTATTGGGTGTCTAGGTGATCAAGTGTTTTTGCCTTAAGGGCAGTAGGGTCTTCCATAGTTTTGCTCTCAATGTCTACAGCCAATTACAATCACGGAAATAGTCATCAATGGCATGGAAGATGCAAACTCATTTTATCACACTGTTACCGTAGCCCAGCATGGCTCATTTAGAGAAAATTGAGTTCAGTACTCAAAGGTGTATAGGGCACTGATGTTTTTTTTTTACACGAGATTTGTTCGCCGGCTGTGAATCTTCGAGATAATTTTTTAATCCATCAACTTCTTTTGTTGAGAAAAAGTTGTTATTGCGCATTATGGCTTGTTTCCATTCTGCTCGTAGTTATATATGAGTAACGGAGGCGATATTCAAACGTATGCAGTCTCAAACTCATGATTCTGTTACTGAGGCTGGGGTCTATAGATGCATGTCTGGTCCCTGAAAGAACTAGAAGGTTCCCCACAACCAACGATAGCATATGTGAGCTAGAACTGAGTCAGGAAACTAAATAGAATCCATTCCTAGCTCAGAAGAGAAATCAATCAATCAAGTGCCATGTCGTTTGGCGTAGGCGATCATGTTTCTCCTCGACTCTCTGTCTCTTGTGTTGTCAATAAGCTCGGTTGGTGAACTTCTACAGTACCATAATTCAAGTCCATCTAGCAACTTTTCTCTTTGTCGTCCCCTATCTCTTCTCCCCTTGATCTTTTCAGCGGTTATTAAATGTTCAAGCTGTGTTCTTCTTAACACATGCCCTAGAAACCGTGACTGTCTACCCCTAATGTTTCATATGAGTTGTCCTTTTATGCCAGCATCAGTGAGAACCTTTGTATTCGTTACTTAGCTGTCCGTGGTATTTTCATAATTCTTCTTAGAAACCACATCTCTGTAGTCTCTAATTCGCCATGATTCATAGTCCATGTAACAATCATTCTTCACATCCATAAAAAACAATTGGTTCGATATACCATCTCAGCACTCGAATTCGGGTCTGCATAGATAGTCTTCCATTGCACAAAATGGTTCTCATTTAAAAAAATGCTGATTTGGCGTGTGCTGTTCGGCTCTTTATCTCACTTGAGCATCTACCTTCTGATGTTAACAGGGTGCCAAGATATTTCACTTTTTTATCTTGTGTTAATTTTCTGTCGTTAATTAATTATTATGTTGCATCTTGGTGGTGTATGTTTCTTCGAGACAACCATTATTTCTGTTTTCTTCTTGTTTAAACTGAGGCCTTTGTTTTCACTTTCCTTCACTACTTTATCTAACAGGGCTTGCAGTTCCTGTTCACTTCCTGCTATCAGTACTGTGTCGTCAGCATATTTCAAGTTACTTATATTGCATCCTTCCACTTTTATTCCTGGCATATTTTGCATAATGTATTCTGTGTACAGGGAGAAAAGATCCGGTGACATTACACAACTGCATGACACCCATTTTTATCTGTTGAAATATTCCTATAGTGTTGTTAACTCTCATCACAGCCGTTTGTTTCCAATCCATATTTTTTACTATTCTTAGATCTTTCGCATCAACGTTAAGATTTTCTAGCAGTTTTATAATCTCTGAATGCTTCACCTTGTCAAATGCTTTGCTGTAATCTATGAAGCACAGATAAAGGTCTTGTTGCTCTTCTTTGGCCCTCTCCATTAATGTTCTTACTATATATAGGGCATTTCTTGTGCCTATTCCTTCTACGAATCCGCATTGTTCTTCTGCTATCTCTGGTTATATTTTTCTTCTTATACGCCTCATTATTATACGCAGTAGAATCTTGGTCATCTCGTAAGGCCGATTGAAGGCAGAAGAAGAAGCCTGCACACATATATTCATATAATACATAATACACATACCAACATGTTCATACGCAAATAAAAAGTGGAAACATTGACGAGAGCAGTCATGTGACCAGTGTATAGCTCTAAACAGTATCTGAGCTGACTAAGGTTATTGATTGATTATACACTGCCTCCGTCCCTAGTGATGTTTCTGACTTTTTGTTATCCGCCAAGCTGTTAAGCTGTACTGACTCTTTCTTCTTTTTGTGTCCAATATTTCCCAGCCCATTAATGTTGCTTATTTTAGCAATTCAACTTTGACATTTACGGTGGAGTTTTCCAACGACTTGTATTGTCTCATTCTCATGGAAATCGGCCGTGTCATGCATCAGCAGACAACACGCGTTTATGTGCAACCAACCCTTTTATCTGCTGACACTTTCTTATTTTCTGAATGATAGTTCAGGAAGATGGCTTTCTATTTCGCTCTGCCTCCTTTTGTATTGTTCTGTGTTTCTCTATCTGTTAAGATGTCACTATTTACCTATAATTTCGCCAGTACAGCGGCAGCAACCACACCCAGGTAACGCCTGAGGCAGGACGGCCAAACAAGGTAAGGTAACCGAGATAAACACAGCGAAGCCTGGATATGACATACAAAGCGGATGAAACGTCTGATGTACAAGTTGTACATGTAATGTTCGCAGCATAAATACTGTGGAGTAATCTGTGTGACGTAGTCTATACACTGTTGTGAAGTGATCTTTGTGTCATAGTCTATTTCTGTTGTGGAGTGATTTAGTTAAGACAAATCAGCATATAGTACTCTTTCTTTTCTAATTTTTCTCCCTTCAGCCACTAACCCAGCGCTCTGTCCATTGTTGCTTACATTTTTTTCAGATAATGTGTTTAGATTTGTAAGGTTGATGGTAGTTCCTGTCAATATTGTTGTTAAAGATTTCAAGAGTGTCCTGCAAGTCCATCTTGGTGTAGACGAGCATCGTGACGTAATGATTTCAGTTTATAGATAATCATCGCAGTATTTGTAGTCATCAAGGCCAACAGTGCTGTGTTCAGGTTTCATTTTATGTCATGGAGTCTTTAGAAATTTGTGAACCATTGAACGTCTAGTAGCTGTTACATTTTTTTTCACTCCAGTAAGGGTAGGTAATTTTAAACTTTGTGAAATTTATAGCGAAACTGTGTGAAATTTATAGCAAAACTGTGTGAAGATTATAGCAAAACTGAAATTTATAGCACAACTGTGTGAAGATTATAGCAAAACTGTGTGTTATTTATAGCACAACTGTGTGTAAATTATAGCAAAACTGTGTGAAATGTATGGCAAAACTTGTAAATAGGGTGATGGTGCGATGCTAATCACTGGATACACACATGACAGCAAGGGAAATCGACATTTCTATCAAAAAGGCATTATTAAGAACAACTTTACAATATAGCAAACGACAAATAAGACATTCCTTATTCACGTTCACAAATTAGAGATGCTCAGATAGTGTCAAATTAGAGATACACAGTCATTGCTAAATTAGATATAGGCCTTGTCCAAATTTGATATACACAGCCATGACCGTATTAGAAATACACAGTCGAGTTAAATTAGAGATACCCAGAAATTGACAAATTAGAGAAACGCATCCATGGCCAAACTAAAACCACACAGCCATAGCCAAATTAGATATACACAGCCATGTTAAATTAAAGATGCACAGCAATTGCCAAATTAGACGTACGCATTCATGACCAAGTTAGAGCTACACAGCCATGGCAAAACTAGAGATGTGCATTCATGGCCAAATTAAAGAGAAACAGAAGTGGTCAAATTTGTGATTCACAGATATGACTACTTAATTCCAATATCTCTATGAAATTATTCCTCTGTTTTGATTTCCTCATTATTTTTATGCAGTCGGTTTGGTTCATGGCTCAATTGTCTATTATTAACATTCCTGGAGATCTAGATAACCATTAGAAGCTGTTCAGAGAAGGTGTGCCGCCATAGGTATATGGTAGAATAACTGCTGGTCAGTGTGTCGTTGTTATCCCATATATAGTTTATAACTATTATTTTTATGGGAAATAGTAACTCATTAATTTCGTGTAGCCTATCAGTAGCCCCTAATTTTTTTTTGAACTGTCCTGGAGTCCACTGTTTAGCAGCTCGAATAGTCCATAAGTAGTCAACTTCCGTAAAAGTTGTAACGGATTGCCAAAGTTTTTTCGTCAGCTCGTGTAAGAATGATACAATTTCTTATTCCATTTGTCAACAATTGTCAATAATTTAGGGTCTATTACCTCAGATGTATGTAACCCCCACCCCCGTGCCCCCTCTCCCCCCCCCAAAAAAATTGTTTGAAGAAAATTATGCGAGAGTATTTGTTTTGTTTCACATTATTAAAATGTTTGTCCCCTCAAAACAATTTAATTGATGCATAAATAATTGTACTGTTGACGTCAACTTTTGTGACCCCTTCTCCCTCTTGTCAACAGTCAAACTTTCCCCCAACCTAATTGGACGGTTACATAGTTAATTTATATTTTTAACACATTTCAGTTTTCTGATATTCCTTGAATGACTTGTAATACTACGAACTTAGTTAAATTGTAGGTAACGCCGCGCCATGCACGTTTTATAGATTTCTGCAAAGAAGGTTCAAAAGTCTAATGAATAAGAATGAGCTGCACAGAAAATTAGAAAATTACCCTTTTTTAAGTAAAATTCCCTTCCTCTTTTACTCAAGAGGATCTACGTCACTGTGGACAAGGCAATGTTTGTTCAGAGTACACAAATCATATTTAATCAACGTATTCACCACAAGTTTATTTATTAAAATGAATACAATACACTCGAAAAAACAATAACACTGACACAATTTTATAGCACTTCTAGTCCGGTCTCACAAATGAAATACACTTGAAAAAACGGCACTTGATTAGAAAGCAGTCATTCCTTGTTCTACTGACGAAAAAAATGATATACATAAAACGGGAATATTGTAAAGATACTAGACTCTATATATTTAATATATTTAATAAAGCTATTATTTTTACTGTTTCAAACTTAAAACATATTTGTGTGCAATGTTCGTAGATCTGAACGATGCTTCTGACACGTAATAATGCTGAGATATTTTTCAAATCTTCTTCTTCCTCGGCGATCAATCACAATTTACCCTATCCATTATTGGTTATGGATATAGCGGTTTGTTATAGGTCACTGTGGGTCCCTGATACTACACAAAAATTGATGACGAGTCTGTGCGTCTGCTACACAACAATCGATGACGCGTCTATGCGTCTACTACACAGCAATTGATATCGCATCGCGTCTATGATGCTTCTATACAATTTCTGCCTCAATTATTATGCACTCAGTCGGATATATATGTTTGTATAAAACTAAGAAGAAAAAAATGACCAGGTACGTAGAATTAATGAATAAAATACTGCCACTACAAACATTAATATGGGTACTAGATGGAAAGACAAATAGAATACAACTAAAAAGAAAACATTTGCAGAACAACTATCTAAAAAAGTATGACTAAGGGCCTCAACAACAAACAACAACTGCACACAGTAAAATCACTAACTCAAACTGGAGACCACTGGTTTCTGTCCTTATTCTTCTTCTTTAGCCTTCATTCTCAAATTCCCGCTGGATTTTTCCAACATTAATTTCTTGATTGATGTCAGAAACACTTGACAGAATCACTTACAACTTATTTCTTTTTTTTTTTTTAAGGTGAACTTGCTCTACATGAAGAAAAAACAATACTATTTTTGGCATCGTCTCTCTGGGACATGGCATCTGTTGCAGGCATCGTCTCTCTGGGACATGGCATCTGTTGCAGGCATTGTTTCTCTGGGACATGGCATCTGTTGCAGACATCGTTTCTCTGGGACATGGCATCTGTTGCAGGCATCGTTTCTCTGGGACATGGCATCTGTTGCAGGCATCGTCTCTCTGGGACATGGCATCTGTTGCAGGCATCGTTTCTCTGGGACATGAGATCTGCTGCAGGACTAAAAGATCAACATCTTCCTACCAAAAGTGTTTGTTTCTTAAATGTATTGTAAAAATAAAATAAAAGTTATAAAGAAAGATTTGTGAATCACATATACTTTTTTAAATATGTCTCTGTCTTCATTTGTAGCATCAATGATTATCTCCTTGTACATTTGGCATGTCTAAGTACACTTGACATATCTTAGTACACTTGACGTGTCTTAGTACACTTGACATGTCTTTGTACACATGGTTTGTCTTAGTACACTTGACATGTCTTAGTACACTTGGCATGTCTTAGTACACTTGACATTTCTTAGTACACTTGACATGTCTTAGTACACTTGACATGTCTTAGTACACTTTGCTTGTCTTAGTACAGTTGGCTTGTCTTACTATACTTCGCATGTCTTAGTACACTTGACATGTCTTAGTACACTTGACATGTCTTAGTACACTTGGAATTTCTTAGTACACTTGACATGTCTTAGTACACTTGGCATTTCTTAGTACACTTGAAATGTCTTAGTACACTTGACATGACTTTTAACATGTGTAATTCTTCTCTCATTATCGGCGTGGAGACAATAGTTCTGGGGATGTCTATACATTATGTAAACAATTGGTAGTGGGGAGAGGGCGGGGTAGTCTGAAAACGTTTGACAGTGGTGACAACTGGAAGGTTGAGTTAGAAAGTTGATATCAACAAAAAACTATATAACAAAGCATTTGTTTAAAATAAGACGTTTTGGTCGAAACATCTGTAATAGTCATGTAGTTGGGTTTTTTTGTAATGTTCATGCATGTGTGTTCATAGAATAATTTTAGGGGAGAGGGGTGTGATTGGGGGTGGGGAGTGGGAGAGGTTAAAATATTTGGACAAAATTAACAAGGGTATAATACATATCCCTAAATAAGTGAGTGTGTTTACAGGTCGGGCATGGGGTGAGGGGATATACAAATGAACATGATTAATTTATTGCCAACACTCCTCTGCTTTCTCCTTCTTTTAGAAGGAGATCCAGGTTTCTACAGAATACAGAGAAATCTGTTCGCTGATTATTCTATTTGTTGTGTTTGCTTAACTTTATGGCAACAGATTTCTATATTTAGCGTACACTCGATTATACACGTGACATCAGATCAACAGAATATGTAATAAATATCCATTTACAAAATCAAAATACCTGTTTATAATATTTATTCAAATAAATATTACATATTTTATGACATTCGTTATATTACATATAGTCACATTTGTAGTCAAATATATTACATATAGTCATATTTGTGGTCAAACATATTACATATATTCACATCTGTGGTCAAATATGAAAACAGAAACAGAAATAATTATGACCACTTAATGAGAATTAACAATAATTAGCCAGCGTCAAAAGCATATAGCATAACAATGGAAATAGCTAGATCCAGAGGAAGATCACGAAGAAGGTGGATTGAAGAAGATATGTTGTTGTTTGTCCGTCACATGATGATGATGACCATTTGTTACATCCACTTTTGAAAATTCAATTTTAGTTATGTCCTTGATTATGAGTTCGTAGATGGCTAATGAGCCCTATTCGAGCTGTAAATGTCCTTGTCCATGGAATGACGACTGTAGACGGATCTTGGTCTATCCGTGACTTTCTAGCTGCTCTCCGCTGTTGAGCTTCTGAATTTCTTTTCACAAGATGATGCGCTCTTTTATATTTTAGAACGCCATGTAGGTATATTTTGTGCAAGTTCTTCCCATGTATCGTGGTGTATTTCAAGGCTTTCAGTGAGTCCTTTAACGAGTCCGTGTAGCCCTTCCTGTGGCCACCTTGAGATCGTATACCCTTCTCTATCGTGGATATGAAAAGGACTTGCACTGGGGATTTTGATTAAAGTGAGGAAGAGTTGTACAAAGCGACGCCCTCAGTCTCTTGTCGGACCTCATTTGAAACCAGTGGCAAGACGAATCGAGACGACTGGAAGTGAAGTACGATTAAGTACGAAAAGGATATAGACATTCTGAGACGGCACAATATTACTGCATATCAAGCGACCAAACGCGACGAAACCTGAAAACCACTCTTATTTCAGCAAAAGCAGAGAAAAGATGATAGATAGATAGATAGATAGATAGATAGATAGATAGATAGATAGATAGATAGATAGATAGATAGATAGATAGATAGATAGATAGATAGATAGATAGATAGATAGATAGATAGATAGATAGATAGATAGATAGATAGATAGATAGATAGATAGATAGATAGATAGATAGATAGATAGATAGATAGATAGATAGATAGATAGATAGATAGATAGATAGATAGATAGATAGATAGATAGATAGATAGATAGATAGATAGATAGATAGATAGATAGATAGATAGATAGATAGATAGATAGATAGATAGATAGATAGATAGATAGATAGATAGATAGATAGATAGATAGATAGATAGATAGATAGATAGATAGATAGATAGATAGATAGATAGATAGATAGATAGATAGATAGATAGATAGATAGATAGATAGATAGATAGATAGATAGATAGATAGATAGATAGATAGATAGATAGATAGATAGATAGATAGATAGATAGATAGATAGATAGATAGATAGATAGATAGATAGATAGATAGATAGATAGATAGATAGATAGATAGATAGATAGATAGATAGATAGATAGATAGATAGATAGATAGATA
Source organism: Meghimatium bilineatum (assembly GCA_034231615.1). Taxonomy (NCBI): domain Eukaryota; kingdom Metazoa; phylum Mollusca; class Gastropoda; order Stylommatophora; family Philomycidae; genus Meghimatium; species Meghimatium bilineatum. The sequence continues at coordinate 128,943,212 of CM067298.1, forward strand.
GATAGATAGATAGATAGATAGATAGATAGATAGATAGATAGATAGATAGATAGATAGATAGATAGATAGATAGATAGATAGATAGATAGATAGATAGATAGATAGATAGATAGATAGATAGATAGATAGATAGATAGATAGATAGATAGATAGATAGATAGATAGATAGATAGATAGATAGATAGATAGATAGATAGATAGATAGATAGATAGATAGATAGATAGATAGATAGATAGATAGATAGATAGATAGATAGATAGATAGATAGATAGATAGATAGATAGATAGATAGATAGATAGATAGATAGATAGATAGATAGATAGATAGATAGATAGATAGATAGATGTTATTCCACAAATAGTGCCATGCAACCTTTTGTCAGACAAAAGATAAGAATGGTTCTGGTGTCAATAAGCAGCCAAAGACTTGAAATGGGTGACAGGAGTAACGATTCAAAACTGGAAATGTGTTGCTGGGTTAACGATCCGAGACGGGAAATGGGTGGCTGGAGAAACAACCCAAGACTGGAAATTGGTGGCTGAGGTAACAACCCAAGTCTGGAAATGGGTGGCTGGGGTAACAAAGTGTAAATATCAAAATGAACAGAAATATGTATACGTGTTACCAAAATAAGTTAATAAAACAATATAGTAATTAGACACAGTGCCAAACGACGTTTCTACTAAAATGCCTATATCAGGACAAACAAGTTACCACGTACACCAAATTATGCATAGACACACACATATGGCATATTGGTGGTAGGAAGAAAAGAAAATGATGGAAGAGAGAAGCGAGCATACAAGAAAGGAGCCTGTCAGGTCACGTTAACATTCTTTACAGATGTCATATAACAGAGTCTGTGGTCACGCATGAGCGAGGCACCATTTCCTGACAGACTTCTGGTGCAAAGAAGATCTGGACGAGTGCCAATATAAAATGTTGGGTGGCCAACTATTCATTGTCCTAGTAACAAAGGGGGAATCTCGAATTAAGGAGGGCTAACATGTATGCTTGTTTCTGAACACTCCCAAGGAATTGCAGCTTCCAGTACAGATTTAGTTTTCGAAGCATTCCGTGTGCCACAAGTTGCCGTGACACAACATATACGTCCACAGCTAGGAACATGGTCCGCGCTGGAGCTCATCTGGTGCCCCTACCGTCGTATTAAATTGTGCAGATGAAATGTTGTGGGTTTCTTCAAGAGAAAAATCTCACTATATTGACATATCTTCTACTGGGACTTTACAGATATATCGTGGTTGGTCTTACAGATAAATAGACTTTTAAACCCGACACATACTGGTATACGCACAAACACACACACATAACATATTTAAAGAATATGTAGCAAGAGACACACAGAAACACAACTATTAAGTTACAACTATTAAGTTACATCTATTAAGTTACAACCATTAAATTACTCTATTAAGTTACATCTATTAAGTTACAACCATTAAATTACTCTATTAAGTTACATCTATTAAGTTACAACTATTAACTTGCAACTATTAAAAAACTATATTTTTCAGTGGCAACAAATAGTTGTGAGCAATAATATCTACAATGAAAAAGAAAATATCGCGATTTGAAATGAAATATTATAGCATGTTCTAGGAATATCATGAGTGTGGATTATGAGACTGGACGAACCCGGAAAACTTCCATGGAATAGTATGACTTACTGAATGACAGTGAAAACTAAGTTCTAGAAAGGACAGGCCACACAGAAGAAACAATCATGTATACCCTATCTGCAAGAATCACTCAGGTTGATATGATCTAGACATTATTCTGTAGATTGCACAATTACTTTATGATCTCTTCAAGGTGTATTTTTGTCGTTTCAAACAACAGTTAATAAATTGTATCAACAACTGTGTGTCAAATTTTTACCTTAACCTCAGCTTGACAAGAATTAAGATTAATCATAAAACAAGCATGTTTAGTTATATGAAACAAAAACGCATTCCCCACGTTTATAAAAAAATACGCTTTTTCAAATTTCAAAAGACGTTTCAAATTACAACAATTTAATTGGTACATAAAAAACACTATTATTTATGTTAATTTTTGTTGTTAAAATCTCCTGCGCTTTGTCGCCAACTGTCCAACTTTGAGTATCTTCAACTTGTGATGCACATTTCACCAATATTCATCAACACTTCTGAAAACTTTGTGAGAGTGATTCATATATCTTTCTCTGCAAGAAATGATCGGATCGAGGTTGCCAGATAGTTGAAACTTTTAACGGTTACACTTCAAGTCAAATATGACCGAAATGGTCATGTAATATCTGTTCATTTATAGTTTGTCACTTTTTGTTGTCCCGTTAACATTTCTTAGTGGAAACATCGTCTGTTTGTGTGAATGTTATTAGTGTTTTATTTACTTTAATATTTGCAACACAAATATTGGTCATAGATATTTATGTTTTCTTATTTTCCATGCACTGGCATCTCCATTGTGTTGAGTTTCTTGATTTTTCGTTAGAAACTGGGGTACAGTACAAGTAGACGCCACCACATAGTCGAGTTACTACCCTTGTCTATGTTTGTAAATTTCCCCTTTATCACTTGATAGTTTAATATTAATTATTTTAGAGTGTGGGTTGCGATTAGAATATCTGTTTTTACATAATCAACCCTAGCCCCAACCCTAAGTAAATAAATATTTCAATTATTAAATGATGAACATGAAATTTACATAGACAAGGGAAATAATTAATTAAACATGTGGGGACGACTACTTGTACTGTATCGAAACTAATATATTGCGTTTCTTTATTCCTGATTGGCAACTAGTAGATTGGTCTTCTTTTAACCGATTTATAAACAGATTTGTAATACTTCACTCATACATTGTGTAACAACAAGAAGATGATTTTCTTGTCGCCAGATTTGTAATAATAATACTCTTCAGGGACGTCGTTTCTTCTAAGTGCAGACGGAAAGCATACCATCACTCATAGAGAGGAAATTCTCAAACGCTGGGCTGAACATTTTGAAAATGTATTAAACTGTCCCTACAATATCCACGGCGAAGTGATTGGGCGTATCACGCAAATACCAATAAATCATATGTTATCGGAGCCCCCGTGACTTAAGGAGGAGGAGTAATCAATCTCAATTTTGTTGTTTGGAAAAGCTCCATGTCCAGACTCCATTCAAGCCGAGATTTACGCCATCAGTGGCCCTGTTATGATTGCTTAACTCACAGAGCTCTTCCAGAAAATGTGGATCCTGGAAGCGATACCACAAAACTTTAAGGATGCTTCCATCATACATCTATACAAGAGAAAAGGGAATCTCCTAACTTACAACAATAACCGAGGAATATCCCTGATTTCTATAGCAGGCACGATCCTGGCTAGGGTCCTGTTAAACAGACTGCAAGTCCATCTTGAGACAGGTTTCCTCTCGGAGATCCAATGTGGCGTCTCACAGGTGTTGAGTCTGACCGGGCAGAGGTACGGCTGACATGAGACAACTGCAGGAAAAGTGTCGCAAACAGAACATGTATCACTACAACACATTTGTCGACCTAAGTAAGGCATTCGACACTGTAAATCGCGAAGGACTATGGAAGATCATTGCCAAATTTGAATGTCCCGAAAAATTCACCAACATGATTCGCCAGTTCCATGATGGTACGACAGCCTGCGTGCAAGATGACGGCGCACACTCAAACCTCTTTCCGGTTACTAAAGGTGTTAAACAGGATTGCATCTTGGCTCCAATGCTCTTCAGCATGGTGTTCTCTGCCACGTTAAATGATGCCTTCCGGAAAAACATTGCAGGAATTTTCTATCGCTTTCGAGCTAATGGGGGGGGGGGGGGCTTTTAGAAATCTCAGTAGATTGAAGGGCAAAATCAAAATTAAGACATTGTTGGCGACATCTTGTTCGCCGACGATTGTGCACTAAACGCTACCAGTCTGAAAGACATACAGGACAGCATGGACATCTTTTCTTTGGCCTGTGATACGTTTGGTCTCACCAACAACGAAGACATTAATAATGTATCAACCAAAGCCAGGTGTCCCCTACACAGAACCAGTAATCACAGTAAAGGGACAAAAACTCAATACTGTCAATAAGTTTGTATATCTCGGCAGCACAATATGGTAAACTGCGGAAATTTTATTGCTTTCGCCAGTGCGGCATTTGGGAGTCATCGTGCCAACGTCTGAATCAGGGATGATTTCATTTTGATTACTAAGGTGGATGTGTACCACGCAGTGGTTCTACCAACACTGCTTTATGCTGCGTCATCCTGGACTGTTTATGCGAAACACGCTCGACAGCTTAACTCTTTCTACAGTTGATACTTAATTAAGAAATCTCATGGGAGTACGTTGGCAACATCGAGTATCAGACACGAAAATGCACAGCATCTATGCCCTGCTGACTCCCAACTCCGCTGGACTAGTCATATCATCTGTATGCCTGACAAGCGTCTTCCAAAGAGATTATTCTATGGGGAGATGTGTGACGGTAAACGTTCAAGCAGAGGGCAGAAATAGCGCTTCAAAGATCACATAAAAACTCTCTTAAGCACTGCATTTCGATTTTTAGCTCCTGAGAGAATACAGCCCTTGATCTATCAGCTCGGCACACCCAGATCACTGCTGGTGTCACTAAATTTGAAACAGAGAGAAAACACCGAGGGCACTGTACAAGCGACGGAAGTGTAAGGACAACTCCGATAACTCTCCTACCACAAACTCTCTTCACTCATACATGCTCTGCAACAGAACATTCCTGGCACGAATCTGACTCATCGGACATCTACGAAATCAAAAAAAACAAATTAGACAATCACAAATGTTTTGTTGTTTTTCTACTTGTTCATTACATGTATTGTTTCTCATGCCATGCTCATCTTCGCTTGCGAATGAGGAACATCATCACAATCATCAATATCGCACCCATATATTGCGGAAGAAAATATATATACAACTAAACCGATTATTAAAAAGGCAAAAACCAAATTGTAAAATGGCCAAAACATAAATTGCATAGCAAGTGATATTTTCAAATTGCCAAATGTTGCATTAAACATTCAGATTGCTTATTCACTTACGGACTTCAACGATAGTGGAATGATTAATCTACGATAGTGGAATGATTAAGCCACGATAGTGGAATGATTAAGCCACGATAGTGGAATGATTAAGCCTCGAAAGTGGAATGGTTAAGCCACGATTGTAGAATGATTAAGCCATTCTTTTGCTGCTCACGTCACCCGGTTTGATGTCTGAAGAAAGGGTGAAATATTCTTCTTCTACCTTGTTCTCAAGTCCTATCAGTCAATAATATGGATTTCATCAAATAAGTGTACTGTGATCACCTATGGTGAGACTTGGACCTAGAGCCTATCCATCATATTTCAGATGGCCATAGTTTTCTTCTTGTGGTTTCGTATAGTGGGCAGTTCTGCAAAATATGTTCTGTGTTTTCTGGAGAATGTCCACAGAGGCACACATCTGTGTCACCAACTCTAAACATTACGTACATGTTTTGTGTGAGATATATCGTGACCTGTTCTCAAACTAAACAATATTGTTTCTTCCTTCGTCAGCAACAAATTCAAGTAGTAAGCAAGAGGATATATTAAACATTCTTGAGACCAACGGGAATTGAACCAGTCCGTTCTAACGGTACCGAATCGCCTGACAACTAGAGTAAACTGGGTTTTCCGTCCGTACTTGACTAACCGCATCTCCAAAAAAGATGCAATTTTGTCAAAACATTTGTAATTTTTATTCAAACGTGTACGGGATGTTTGTTGTTGTTGCAATAGTCCTTGTCTCGATTGGTCCGTTCTCAGCTACTTGAGTAAACAGTTGGAATGTATTGACAAAATAACATCTTTTTTTTTAGATGCGGTTAGACAAGTACGGAAAAGCCCCTTTACTCTAGTTGTCAGGCGATTCGGTGCCATCAGAACGGACTGATTCAATTCCAGTTGTTCTTCAGCAGCAGTACATAGCACCGTATTTTTGACTGTTTGGTTGAGTTAGTTCTAGTGCATGTTAATGGCGATTTCTATAATGGACTTCATTTATAAAAAGGATACTAAATCTTGATCTGTTGTTGTCAGTTTTTCTAATTTTTGCTAGCTGGTTTGTTACTTCATTCCCACTGATTTCTAAGTGACCAGAACCACTGATCAGCAAGATTCTCCTTATTTCACCCAGAAACAAGTAAATGAGTGCTAGGGTTAACTTAATACGTATTTTCAAGATGGCGCTACGGCTACGAAGTTCTTGCTGAATACAACATTAATAATAAATTATATCATCACAAATATCAGGCAATTCGATACGTTTTGGCAAATACCATGTAATGTGACAACCAATGTATAAGCCCATATACCGTTACGTTTATTGATTATCCATAATTTACATCCACAAAAAGTGTATTAGTCCTCTTTAACCAATGTTCTCTTTTACTTTCAAGTGTGTTTTTTTGGGGGTTTTTTTGTACAATGCCTGTTGTAACACCACTTTCTCTTTGAACAGTACCATGGTTTGTCTGTCTCTCTTTTTGTATCTATGTCTCTCTCTCTCTTTGTATCTTTGTCTCTCTTTGTATCTTTGACACACCTGTGTCTCATTTGGTATCGTTGTGTTTCCAATGTGTCAATCATTATTCTCTTTGTGTGTCTTTGTTTATGTTTGCCTCTTATATCTTTATTTATATCTTTCTTTTTTTTTAAACTTCGATTTTCCTTTACATTTTTGTACTCTCATTATTTCCTCATTCTACTTTTGCTTCTATTTGTCTCGCAGACGAAAGTGTTACTATTCTCTGCTTCTCACAAGGGCTCCAGTAACACGCTGCTGATATGATTACGTTAATCTGATATAACATTTAAAGGTCAATGACATTATACGAAAGTGATACCTTGCCAAGGGCAACAACCAACATAAATGTCATTACGAAACACAATTCAACAGTGATGCCCCTTAAATGTACAGAAATTTTGTCGATACTAATCTCTTGGAAGTATGAGCAACAGAGCACCTGAATCCTTCTGGGTGTCTATAAATTACAGCAACATTTAAGGGAATGGGGTCTAAAACAATTTAGCACTTTATTGATAAATTTGTCGTAAGTCTGCAATACTATTTTTTTATACACAAATTAAACAGTTTTTAAATTGAATCATTTTCTCTCAAAATATGACACATAACTTGCAGTTTTTAAATCCTCTTTTCTGTTTAAGTGTATGGGGGGGGGGGGAAGAGGGTAGGACAATAAATATTTTTAGACATAATTAAGCAAAGAGAGTGTGCTTCTTGAATAATTGACAGTTATTGACATGTACGGGATCTGACATGTACGGGATCTGACATGTACGGGATCTGACATGTACGGGATCTGACATGTACGGGATCTGACATGTACGGGATCTGACATGTACGGGATCTGACATGTACGGGATCTGACATGTACGGGATCTGACATGTACGGGATCTGACATGTACGGGATCTGACATTTACGGCATCTGACATGTACGGGATCTGACATTTACGGCATCTGAATGTACGGGATCTGACATGTACGGGATCTGACATGTACGGGATCTGACATGTACGGGATCTGACATGTACGGCATCTGACATGTACGGCATCTGACATGTATGGGATCTGACATGTATGGGATCTGACATGTACGGGATCTGACATGTACGGGATCTGACATGTACGGGATCTGACATGTACGGCATCTGACATGTATGGGATCTGACATTTACGGCATCTGACATGTATGGGATCTGACATGTACGGGATCTGACATGTACGGGATCTGACATGTACGGGATCTGACATGTACGGCATCTGACATGTATGGGAGTCCATAATTGACTAAAAATTGTTGACTCCATTAATGAACAGCCTCCTTCATGAGATAAATTATTTTTTTTTAAATAATTATTTTAGGAGGTGGGGAGGATTACTTAAGAATTATTTTAGGAGGTGGGGCGGATTACTTAAGAATTATTTTAGGAGGTGGGGCGGATTACTTAATAATTATTTTAGGAGGTGGGGCGGATTACTTAAGAATTACTTTAGGAGGTGGGGCGGATTACTTAAGAATTATTTTAGGAGGTGGGGCGGATTACTTAAGAATTATTTTAGGAGGTGGGGCGGATTACTTAAGAATTATTTTTCATACCCAAAAGGTTCAAATTGCTAACGCTGTTCACAGCATTTAGGAAAAGCCTCCTGCTCAGAATGGATACAGGCTTAACATAATATCTGGAAGAAGTCAAAATACCTCTAGATCTACCTAGAAGTTCGTACATACAATTTCAGAATTCAGGTACGTAGATTGTCTAGTTTGAAAAAAATAGTCCAAGCGATATAAATGTTTAGCTATTATATTCAAACCTCACGAAAAGAACATTTGCTATTTCCTTCAGACTCTCAACTGCTTACAACCGACTGATAAGTCATAGAGAGACCAGACTCTCAACTGTTCATAACCGACTGATAAGTCATAGAGAGACCAGACTCTCAATTGTTCATAACCGACTGATAAGTCATAGAGAGACCAGACTCTCAACTGTTCATAACCGACTGATAAGTCATAGAGAGACCAGACTCTCAACTGCTCACAACTGACTGATAAGTCATAGAGAGACCAGACCCTCAACTGTTCACAACTGACTGATAACTCACAGAAAGAGTTAGTGAGACTGACTTGTGCAAATTTGACTAAATCAATTGACTGCGTAAATGTTTGTTATACATTTCTGCGTGTGTTATAACACTCATACTTGTAGCAGGACAATGGTCCGAACAGATTGCTAACAACATTGTGTCGTCGTTTTATTCGCCAGTGGCTGACACATCCGACTTTAGCGGTTTGTAGCTCTAAAAAGTAAGAGAAAAATTAAATATTTCTAACAGAGACAGAATCACTTCTGGACCAGACGTGTCCATGGATAAACTGAACTAAATCAAATAGTTCAAATCTTTTTGCGATGTGGCTTTATTACTGACTGAAGAATGACAAGAGTACCACTCAAAACTTCGAAACTTTAAGTGAAAATCAAGAAGGGTATTACAAAAATGCACTTGTTAACAAAACGTCACGGCCCAGTATCAAACCGGCATCCTCTTTAACACAAATGAATTACCGTAACTACTAAAAAAATATTTTAAAGAGCTATTAAATATACCACCCTCAACAAAACGATCAAAGTTTGAAACGGAAGATATCACGCCTTCATTAAATACATCATGCGACAACATCTCATTAAATAAAATTAAATAAGCCATTAAGAAATTAAAAAATAACACGGCCTATGGAAATGATGAAATCTCGTGTGAAATGCTAATAGCAGCAGATGACAACTCCTTGGGCCACCTACTTGCTATAATGAATGCTGTATGACAGACACAATCTCCTCCAAAAGACTGGAAAGATTCTGTAATCTTCAAACTTCCAAACTGTCATACTGCAACAACTGGCGTGGAATTACTTTATTAAAAATCCCAGGAAAACTGTTTCGTAACATTATAATGCAAAGAATGAAAAAAGATGTTGGTCAAAGACTTAGAGAAGAACAAACCAGCTTTAGACATAACCGTTCGTGTGTAGACCACATCTTCACTCTTAGAAATATTATAGAAAATATTACATTCATTTGAGTTTCAAACTCCTTTAGTAATTAACTTTATAGAATTCCAAAATGCATATGATAGTATACATCGACCTGTATTATGGGACATCCTTAAGATCTATGGATTCCTAATAAAATATATAAACATCATAAAAGCCCTTTATCAAGAAGCCGCCTGTTGCGTAAGAACAGAAACAGGAAATTCAGAATGGTTCAATGTAGACACAGGAGTAAAACAGGGATGTATATTATCGCCAATGCTATTTGGAAAAGCCATTGATTGGATCATGCGCAAAACCATTCAAGAAGAAAAAGCAGGCATCTAATGGCTAAAAAAACACTTTAACTGACCTTGTTCTTGCAGATGACATCGCATCTTAAACTCTTACAACAAACACAAGATATAACAAACAAACTATGCACACTCGCAAATTGGCCTCCAGATCAACCCATCCAATTAAAAAATCATGGAAATTACCAGATCAACAAATAACATCTCAGTAAATAACCAAATACTGCAAAACGTCTCCAACTTTACTCAATAAAATAAAGAAATACGCGCATAGCAGTTGCAGCTAGATTTTTTCTCGAGTTCAATCCTTAATAATTAACACGAAGTTTCGTATGATGTCAGCGGAAGATAGATTGTTGTGCCACCGGTATGCGCCATGTACGTCCAGCAAAGCTGATTTCGGCATTCCTTGACATTTCGAGTGGGCTAGCCTAGTCTGTGGCAGCTTTCCTATCTGGTGCCAGGCGACGAATGTGTATTGACTCTACACCGATACGGTTTGTTATTCACGTCTATCTTGCACGAGGTGTTCCGCATCCAGATAACTTGTCTCGTGTAACTAGACGTATTGTGCCAGTGCCCATCGGGTACTGAACCTATTCTCATCCACGAGTCGTGTTCCAATTTGGGAAGGATTCTATAGAAGTGTTGGGCCCGGGTTCGTTCGCCGTCTTATCTGAGGTGTCATTCGTCGACGTCGTGAAACCTTCGTCCAAGTCTGAGTTTATACACATATTTAGAAGCACCAGGGACTAGAAGTTCGTTTTCGAACTTAGCAAAACATGTCTCCTTAGATTAGTTGTGTCTGTGCCAATCTGGTGCTGTACATATTCTCTCCGCAAGCAAAAATCCGGTATAGGAACATGCGACAGTTGGGCTCGAGACGTTTCAGGTGATGACTTTTATGACGACTGAGACGAGATGCTCAGATGCCTTACGTCACTGTGTGCGGGCAGTGCTGTTATTTGTGTTGGCGCAGTGGTCTCGTAGATATTGCCTGTCTCTTTGCAAGCAATTCTCATTTCATCTACAGCCTCCACATCCACTGACACGAGCCTAAATGTGTTGGCCAGGAAGACAGCAAGAGCAGCTGTATTTATGTTTCCATGGTTACCACGAGGAGTTACATGGTTTCTACGAGTAGATACAGGGTTTCTACGAGGACCATAGTTATCTGTTAAACCTGTATCCGCGGAGAGTAGTGATGTACCATTGGCAACCATTTACACTCTGAAAATGAATCCCAAAGACTAAAAGAAAGATAAAATTAAAGGGATGTAACTGCAATAAATATAATTCTTCAAAACAAAGCGATATTATTGTGGTTAAATCCCCTATTTTGTCTATGTGACGTGTCCTCTTACGGAAAGTGGTCCTCACTGCTATTCTGTAATCCTCTCGGTTCTGTCCAAGCTGACCAGCTTCTTTTCGTGTCACGTTCAAAAAGTTTGCAATGGTATGTCTTCATCGTAGTCTTGATCTGCATCATCTTCTCTTTCCTCAAATTTTTTCCTCCATGATCAGTCTCTCTATATCATTGTAACTCTTTATGAGTTTTTTTTGTGTGTGGATAGTTTTGAGAAGCTATTCTTCTTCTATGCTCAGGTCTTTGCGAAAATCTGTTTATTTGTAATCGCAATTAATTTCTTGTCACTGTATACATCTCAGTAGTTTCCAATTGCTTTCTGGGTCGAATCTGGTCGCATATTAGTTATCATTCTTGATGCGCCCTCAGTCAAATACCCAGTCGATTATGGTCACATATTAGTTATCATTCTTGATGCGCCCTCAGTCAAATACCCAGTCGATTATGGTCACATATTAGTTATCATTCTTGATGCGCCCTCAGTCAAATACCCAGTCGATTATTGTCACATATTAGTTATCATTCTTGATGCGCCCTCAGTCAAATACCCAGTCGATTATGGTCACATATTAGTTATCATTCTTGATGCGCCCTCAGTCAAATACCCAGTCGATTATGGTCACATATTAGTTATCATTCTTGATGCGCCCTCAGTAAAATACGGAACCTTTGCAAACGTCATCTTCTAAGCACTTGTTGATAATGCGATCTTCCGCCTTCTTCACCAGCAGTTCTTTGTACAGCAGCGTGTCTTGCTGAGTTGTTTCACGTTGTTCAATCTACTAGCTAAGATCGTTGGGGGGTGGGTGGCACTGCTGTACACGAGCAGACACGTGGTGCCATAGGTCAGTAAATCAGGAGTGGGGAAGCCAAGTAGAAACAGTCTTTCTGGTGGTAAGTAGCTACCACTGACCGTGAGGTACTATGCTTTACACACTCGTCTTACTCCCTCTCCCTCCCTCCTCATAAAAGAAAATCACTAAAAACCTGATTTCTGACTTCTTAAACTATCACCTTTCCACAAATATTTCACTTAATTCATATTGTTATAGAAGTTAAATAATTATCATAAACGTCTTCGGTTTTTGTATAGTTACCTAATGTTTTTTTTGTTTTCTCAATAGCTTGTTTGATAGAGAAACTACATTGAAAGATTATTCCTTGATTTTATCAAGACTCACAAGGAGAGCAAAAATTGGTGTCATACTACACGTATCGTCATGTGTACACTCATCATCAACAAAGCGACATGGCTCATGCGATGAGCAGTTCTTATAGTAAATCAATCCGTAGTTTCAAGAGATAACCATCAGAATCTCAATTTTACAAATAAATTTCTTTTAAACATGACGGCATGACCAGGAATCGAATCAGCAACCTTCAGAACACAGTTTAAAATGGTTTAACCACTACGCTAGGAGAGCCCTTCTCCCCCCCCCCTTCCAGTATTGTTCTACCACAAACGCCTCTCTGAGGTTCTGTTCGTTAAAAAACATATATTACATCCACAGCTTGATGAAGATATCAAGATAGAAACGTCTACTTTGTTTATCAACAACCCCAAGATCAATCTCCAGTGCTAAAACATTATATTTATTGGAATGTTCACAAACATTATATTTATTGGAATGTTCACAAACATTATAAACTATCTATCATCTATTGTCTTTCTTCATGTAAATGATGGTTGATAGTATCGACACTTGCCGTTAAGAGTAAGGATGGGAGCATGGGTTGTAGTTTCAAGTCCAGATATTAGTTGAATAGAGTTCATGTATGTTCAATGTTATCTTGATGTTTTCTATCCTCAGTTTTCTTGTTCTGCCTTTGACTAAATATTCGTTTTTTATATGCTCTTATTGACATATTGTTTAGGTTCATTCTCATAAGGAGATCATTTTACTTTCTGCCTTTCGACAAGTTCAATGCTTACTCTGCTCCTAATATATTCATTAAATAAAGTAGACGTTTCGACATTGAAGATGGTTCTAGAATAAAAACAAAGTGTTGATTTTTTTGTTGGTTCTTTTTTTGGTTAGAGGGTAACTTTAGAGTCTCACGCTAGAGGGTTAAACATTATACACACGTACGCAATAATTAACTCGCGTTCATTTCCCTGGGAGGTAGCTGGCTAGAACAGTAATGAGTGAGTAGATACACTGGCGAGATTGCTCACATTACCAATAGGTGTAGTGGTACACTGGCGAGATTGCTCACATTACCAATAGGTGTAGTGGTACACTGGCGAGATTGGCCACATACCAATAGGTATATCTATACACTAGCGAGATTGCTTACAGTAACAATAGGTATATCGATACACTGGCGAGCTTGGACATAAGTGTCAAAAGGTATATCGGTGGATCGATACATTGTTAATGTGCAAAGGTACCTCGTCCGCTCAGAAAAGTTTCAAAAGTGTGAAACATGGTTGCTCCATAGTTGGGAAACTTGGTTGCTCCATGGTTGGGAAACATGGTTGTTCCATACATGAGAAACTTGGTTGTTCCATGGTTGGGAAACATGAATGCTCCATGGTTGGGAAACTTGGTTGCTCTATGGTTGGGAAACTTGGTTGTTCCATGGTTGGGAAACTTGGTTGCTCCATGGTTGGGAAACATTGGTTGCTCCATGGTTGGGGAACATGGTTGTTCCATAGATGGGAAACTTGGTTGTTCCATGGTTGGGAAACTTGGTTGCTCCATGGTTGGGAAACATGGTTGCTCCATGGTTGGAAAACTTGGTTGCTCCATGGTTGGGAAACTTGGTTGCTCCATGGTTGGGAAACATGGTTGCTCCATGGTTGGGAAACTTGGTTGCTCCATGGTTGGGAAACATGGTTGCTCCATGGTTGGGAAACATTGGTTGCTCCATGGTTGGGAAACATGGTTGCTCCATGGTTGGGAAACATGGTTGCTCCATGGTTGAGAAACGTGGTTGCTCCATGGTTGGGAAACATGGTTGCTCCATGGTTGGGAAACTTGGTTGCTCCATGGTTGGGAAACATGGTTGCTCCATGGTTGGGAAACTTGGTTGGGAGCAGCCAAAACTGCGCAAGATTGATGTAAATATCGGAACAGCACGTAAAGAGAAACATACTAGGTATTCGATTAAAATGATACATAATCATGGAACCGGAACTGTCAGCCGCTACACTCTGAGGGATTTATTGCGACTGGGATCTGAGCATCTATAGACTTTCCCAGTGTGCGTTGATGACAACCTGCAGTTATAGTTCAGCAGACCATCCAGCGTTTCAGGCAGAATGCTGCCTCTAAGTAACACATCCTGTATCTGGCGATTACCTCCTAAAGAAAATTTATTCTGATCGATATTTTTATGTTGGATAGCTGTGTTGCAAGGGGTTACGTTAATGTCTTTAGGTTCAATACCTTGTGGGGTCGATACTGAAGTGACGTTTTGATTACAAAAGCACTTTTCCAGAGATTCCTGATGATTGTTGCTCGAAGCTACGGAGTTACGTTCTCTATTTCGCTCTTCCAAGAGATTGTATATGTCTCTGTTGAAATCAAAGTGGTAAATAGGATACCCCAAGAAGAAGTCAATCCTCTACATCATTTAAGCCAGTGTAGTGTATCCTTTTAGCTGGTTAGTAAAACATGGCTTGGATGCCGAATGTTTGACTCATCCCTTCATCATGTCGCCTGTTATACGGTGAGCAACGCGCTGTAAGCGTTCAACTGAAGGTCGGGAAAAACGTCTTAAAGAATAGTGAAAGAAATCTCTCTACCACTGCAGTATTGAGCCTAGCCGTTAAGAGGAAATGGTAGAAAACACTATTCAGATTGTATTTATCAAATCAGCATTTCTTTGCAGAACAATTTTACCGTCAGTAGTTTGCCACTGTTTTCTATAAGGTTCGGATACACAATTGCCTGCCGTGTGATTTGAGCCTTGTACTTTCTCTGTGCATCTGTCACCACTACTTCTTCATCCCAAGATCCAGATGGAAGTTAAAAGACAAATGATTTAGAGTATATTACTATCAACACTGGGTTACCAGTGCCAAACCTTGTATCATCTTCACATTACAGATAAATATTGACATGTGTGGTGAAATGCTTAAAGAATGGTGCAGGTACTCGGCAGATTACGAAATGAAGACATCATGGAAAGAATAGATATAACACCTTGCAAAGAATACATATGAAGGCAGCATATTAAGTGGTTTGGCCACATTATGAGAATGCACATTATGACAAGTTACCCGTGAAGTGAAATATTCACATCAGGTGAGGGTAAAAAGCCAGAGGAAGACCACGAAAAAGATGGATAGAAAACGTCAGGGACATCTCGAAGAAACACGGTTATAGCACAGCCGAGGCGGCCCATCTGGTCTTGGGTCACAAGCTTGAACTCCTATCACCACTACTCGTAACGGCAAGAGTGGATAACAAGCCACATGGGGAAAAAACTATACAATGAAGTTTCTCCGTCACTGACATTGTTTCTCGACGTCACAGAGTCGGACTTTTGCAAATGACACAAAAATCTTTGGGAAACATGAACATATTATTGTCTTGTTCTTTGGTCAGCTCCATACTGAAGACATGACAAGAATTGCTGGAACAACGTCTGTGCTCAAATATATTGTAAACAGACTGAAATCGTTCAGCCACTGTATTTGAAAGAACCCATATTGGTCAGCAGCAAATGGAAAACACAAGCGGCAACGGAAGACCAAGAAGATGGGGGAATGAAGGAGTTGCAAACATTCTGAGACGTCACAATATTTCCGTATATTTAGCGACCAGACTGCTTATACCCTGAAAATCGATTGTGACTCAATCCTTCAACGCTCTTTTGTAAAAACAGGAAAAAGACAATATATTCATCTCTCATATTGACATTTTTTGGCAAAATATAAAATAGTAAACCTATTATTGCTATAAGTATATTTGCTTCATAACGTCAAAATATCTCAAAATCAACATCTCCCAGAAAAAAACAATCTAATGGCAACTGTCTGTTACTAAGTATATATTATTACGATAAGGGAAATGAAATTTGTGCAATTGTTTCATTACAAAGTTTAATTCAATAGCTTGGGTTCGCTATAATATTGATGGGATGTTTTCAAATTTATTCTAATTATCAAGTTCTAGACAGTCACGTTAAGGAATTTAGACATTCCTCATTAGCAGAATCAGAATTTGGAAACAAGAGAATATATTAGACTTTAAAAACGTTGATTTATTCGGATAAATGTATCTATGAATTTCTTGTGATTTATTTTTAAAGTCGTGTCACTGTCACTGAAATATACTGATACTAGTGACAGGCATAGTAAAGAATTAGATGTGTGTTTAACACGTGAACCACAAGAAGCATCTTTTATATACTTTGAAATTTTATGAGACTGGGCACTATCCAGTTGCGTATGATATGTTAAGATGTCAATTTATAAACAACAACCTATCTATCTGTGCTTTAACCCTTTCCAAGTCAGTGGCAATATGATGTACACTGCTAGTTTTGAATTCAAGTCAGTGGCAATATGATGTACACTGCTAGTTTTGAATTCAAGTCAGTGGCAATATGATGTACACTGCTAGTTTTGAATTCAAGTCAGTGGCAATATGATGTACACCGCTAGATTGTGAAAGTTATGGGGTTTAAAAAAAAAAGAATATTGCCACTGAAAACATACTGAAGCAATTAGAGTTATCACTCCTGTGACTTTAGTAAGGGAAAATCAACATCCGGCATAAGTTGGATAGTCCATATGAAACTGTATTGAAACTGGTTAGTACCACCCCCGCCAATCCATCCCCACCCCAGCAGGTTGCCTTATCAAGGGATAAAGAGTACCAGTCTCCTATTTGATTCTGTACAATCAGATAATAAGAGACAGTTAGCAGGAATACCTACGAGCAAAAAGAAATCACTACACAGATGTATACACTATCAACATCGGCTGACGCTACACAGACGTATACACTATCAACATCGGCTGACGCTACACAGACGTATACACTATCAACATCGGCTGACGCTACACAGACGTATACACTATCAACATCGGCTGACGCTACACAGACGTATACACTATCAACATCGGCTGACGCTACACAGACGTATACACTATCAACATCGGCTGACGCTACACAGACGTATACACTATCAACATCGGCTGACGCTACACAGACGTATACACTATCAACATCGGCTGACGCTACACAGACGTATACACTATCAACATCGGCTGACGCTACACAGGCGTATACACTATCAACATCGGCTGACGCTACACAGACGTATACACTATCAACATCGGCTGACATGGTGATTTATCTGTCCGTTTTCTGCTCAAGAGGTCGCTGGTTTGATTACCATTCGCAATTCTTTACTGAGTGAACCAACATAGAACTGGAACCATCAGCCTTTATACCCTAAAAGATTTACTAAAGCGGAGATCTGGAAATACCTAATGTTTTACTTATAAAGAGAGTCTTTTGGGGAGATTCATTGGGATTATCGCTTTAAAGTACTGACTTACGTGATGTAAATCACACAACAACTACTAAAAATACATGTAATAATATACTTGTTGTAAATATACACGGAGACATTGTTGTAATAATACACGGAGACATTGTTGTAATAATACACGGAGACATTGTTGTAATAATACACGGAGACATTGTTGTAATAATACACGGAGACATTGTTGTAATAATACACGGAGACATTGTTGTAATAATACACGGAGACATTGTTGTAATAATACACGGAGACATTGTTGTAATAATACAACAAGTAGACCATTATTAATATCTTTGACATTAATCATAGATAACGATAGATGTGAAACAGAAGTTAACAGGAGAATATGAATGGCTAAAAGTTCTTTCAATGACATGAGGAAAATAGTAACATCTAAACAAATTACAAACAAGTTAACAATGAGAATTGTGACATGCTACATATATTCTACATTACTGAACTGCTCAGAAACATGGACAATCAACAAACATGTAGTAGACAGAATTGAGGTCTTTGAGATGTGGATATAAAGAAGAATAATGAGAACTTAGTGGGAAAAAAGAAAAAATGAACAAGAATGGTCTACCAACACACCCAATGAAAAAATAACTATTAAAAGATATAAAGTTTAAGAAAACATTTTTTTTTATATTTAAGGCATGATACTTTGTTGAAGACCTTACTTAAGGGTAAAGTCGAAGAGAGGCGTCAAGAGATAGGCAGAGATACAAGTGTGAGACACACATCATGAGTAAAACTTACAGCCTAACAGATTGCACCACCATGGCATACAAGTGGGAGACAAACATCACGAGTAACACTTACAGCCTAACAGATTGCACCACCATGGCATAAAAGTGGGAGACAAACATCACGAGTAAGACTTACAGTCCAACACATTGAACCACCACAGCAAGAGACATGTGACGCCGGAGGTCCACTGCAGTCATCCTTCGTTGCGGAGACGGCACTTAATAAATGAATAAATTGGTACTATAAGCAAGCTGTGTCGTTTCGTTTAGAGAGGCCGAGTGCATAAAGGGTTCCGGCGTATAATTATGTCAATCTTGGGCGTGTTTTGATCCATTTTGATATAGTAAATATAATTTATCCAGGGAAAGGATGGAAACCAGTTTGCAACTTGGTTATATCCTGGGCATATGCAAAACATCCCTCTCTAAACAGTGTGGTAGAAAAATAATACAGTGAACGAAATGTTACTGGTAGCATAACTTCTTCAGGACGGTGGACGTGATGTCACTGGTAGCATAACTTCTTCAGGACGGTGGACGTGATGTCACTGGTAGTATAACTTCTTCAGGACGGTGGTCGTGATGTCGTTGATAGCATATGCTCGTAGGACAGTGAACGTGATGTTGCTGACAACATATACTCTTCAGAACATAACGGCCAAATATCATTTTTGGCTGTAGCTAATTTCTAGACAATATAAAAACGTTCATGTTGTTGTCATTGCTTTGTGAATGGTCAGCATACACAGTTACCTGTGCTCGTCTCTGAGAAATCAACAGAACAATACTCTACTGGCATTGTGTCACTCCGACGGATAAATCGTGACCATCTACTTAATAAGACATGTTGGCTAACTGGAAAGCAGCTTAGTAAAATGACTCACTTAATTTTTCCCGCGATATTCACTGTCTGTCGGCGCAATGTATACATACAATCACCAATGAAATGACGGAAAAATTCAAATGAGTCGTTTTAGAAGAATGATTTCCAATTAAGTAACAGGTCTTATATCGGCGATCTCGGATAAATTCCCCCAGATACAATGTTTACCATGACACTACTATGTCTACCATTATGCTATTGGTTGACATAAGCCTGCTAGAGACAATGTACAGCTTAATCTATCTATAGAATACAACACTGCAACATCCGCTCTTATCCTCTTCTGATAATAAGTTAATTTGGAAACAAATAATACACATAAAGTGTTAAATAGTAGTGTTACGTTGAACAAAACACAGCATCGACGTTTTGGCATCGTGGTCTTTATCAAGAACACAGCGAACAAACACAGTATGGAGCTATTTGTTCATTCCCTTATTGAGGAAGATGTTTTGGTCGAAACATCGATCTTGTGTATTGTTCAACATAAAACTGCTATTCAGCACTTTGTATATGTTTTCAACATTTATTTATTATATCGTCCGTGTGACAAAGATGGCCTGGATTTCAGTTCAGGATGCAAAGAATAGGGTCACTGAAACATAGGCATTCCATACATCTCGTGTGAACGTCTACGAAATGTGTAGAGATAAATTGACAACTTGTGAATAAAAAACCCATCATTTTCACATCTTTTTTCTGAAAATTGTGTCTTCTATCAAAACATTTTCATAAGTGACGAAAAGGTTCAGTCGGACTGTGTACCTTTGTCTTTTGTCGTAGGCTCTAAGGTAACGAGGAATGCTAGATATGTCATCTCTGCTGATGGGTCAATGAATCTGACGGAAGAATGATGAGATATTTGGCCAGGTAGTGAGAGCTGTGCTCTTGTTAGGACATGGTAATTCTGGGATACTGGTGACCTAGAAACATGCATCCATAACCCACCCAACCCCCCCCCCCCTTACACAACCATGCCTTGCGCATGTTGCCTCATTTACACAATTGGGGAGATTATCTGCTGTTGCCTCATTTACACAATGGGGGAGATTATCTGCTGTTGCCTTATTTACACAATTGGGGAGACTATCTGCAGTTGCCTCATTTACACAATTGGGGAGATTATCTGTTGTTGCCTCATTTACACAATTGGGGAGATTATCTGCTGTTGCCTCATTTACACAAATGGGGAGATTATCTGCTGTTGCCTCATTTACACAATTGGGGGGATTATCTGCTGTTGCCTCATTTACACAATTGGGGAAATCCTGTTCCGTTGCCAGAGTTCTGTATGGACTTAGGCTAACTACTCACAGGTAAAGGGATTATGCCATCATCATTCCTTATCAAACGGAGCACAGGTTTCCTGCAGTCTTGTGACCACTCACTGTGTGTCTTCATCAGCAACACATGAAGGTTTTTGTTAACGTCTATCAACATCTTCCAAAATTCTCCAAAATTTAAACCTCTTACTATTTTTATCTTATCTCACCACCTGAAAGTCCAATACACCCGTTCTATTCTATACAGTTTATAAGACATTCAACTTCCTTTCTCTTCAAGAATCCTTTCTCTTCAAGAATTTACTTCAATTGATTACAGCCTACACCATTATTAATATTGTCTGGGTATCAACACAAAATGACTATCTTATGGAATAACTTCCAATCCTTGATTGCAAATTGATCTTTACTCAATAATGTATGGAACATCTCGTATGCACACAATCTAGAAAAATAACGGAGACAAATGAGGGAATTTCCATAAAATTGATGATAAATATTTGATGCAAGACGTCTCGAAATTTGATGACACAAACTGAATCTCTGTGTTTGCATAAAAATGTATCCTCAAAAACGAAACAATAATGTTCATGATTTACTGAGAATCTAATAAGACACGGAGATTTCTTCAAAAAATTATTATAAGAAAGTTGAAATCATCTACACAATTATAGAGATTAGTGATGGCAATGTGGTTATTAATGATAGAAAAACATTATTGAGTAAGAATTGTTGATGATGTTGGTGGAGGTGATGTCACCATCAACAGTGTTTTATGATCTAACCACCAACAGTTTTTTATGATGTATAGTCACATTGTACCTCATAGCATCTTTGCACCTTGTAGCCACATTGCATCTTTTAGCAAAACTGCACCTTATAGCAACATTGCACCTTATAGCAACATTGCACCTTATAGCAACATTGCACCTTATATCAACATTGCACCTTATAGCAAGATTGCACCTTATAGCAACATTGCACCTTATAGCAACATTGCAGCTTTTAGCCACATTGAGTGAAATTGTCATCTAGGAGATGTACAATGTCTTTTAAAATATTTCCATTGAAAGGAATACTAGAGAAAATCCAATCTGGAGCCCAAAATAAAATACTCCTGCCTGGCATAGAGACAAAGACTGAAAAAGTTGTACTATCTCTTGGTTCTATCAGCCGTATCATCATCATCATCATCATTATCAGCAGCATCGGCAGCAACAACAACACTATTGTCATCATCAGTCACCATAGACAACAACACGAGACGCTGCAGTCTAGATTTAACCGTAATAACATTGCAACTAGAAACATACATCCATAGAAACATCACATACAACCAGACACATCACATACAAAACGTATAGCTATAGACAGATACACAACTTCTCAGAAACATATCACTATTGATACTAACACGACATTTAGCAGCGTAAATCTATAAATAATAGCTCACTGTTTATGAGCTTACTCGTGACACAAATCTAGCATATAGTGAATGTATTTATAGCCAATCATTGATTTTTTTTCAGACACTGCTGGCAACAGCGTTGCCATATTAAAATCGTCATTTAAAGGCACAACAAACTAGAAAGAAAGCCAAACATAGCTGAGCACTTTATTACGCCGAAAAACATATTTACAGCGTTGTTGATGCTACTTCAATAAGACCAAATGGGGGAGGGATGTAGTGAGTTTGAACACTACAAATTGCAAGATTAGTTACAAGAGTACATGTTTATATCAATTTCCATCTTGAGTGTTCTTACTTCATCATTATTTTGCAACAAGACAATTTGCCACATTACCTTTGTATTGTATGGTAGTTTCATTGTGTATTCTTTGTGGTGTCTCTGTTAGATGTTGCTAATTCTAATAGTTTATTTGACAGTGTTTTTACAGCGCTCATTTTCAAATCACAAGACAAACATATATGTCCGGCAGCAAATAAACACATGTTTTCAGGATATCAATAACCAATTTCAGCAGAGGTAAAACGAGTAAACTTGTTTGATTTGGACACGTAACGAGACACAACTCGAATAAAAAAATTATTCTGCAAGGAAAGGTCGATGGTGGAAGGAGAAGATGGGGTCAAAGACAATACTGGGTTGATAACATCAATGAGTCTTATGTGTATGATTTTCCTACACTCCTCCAAATGGCTGATGATTGCGTTATTTAGAGAGTTTTTAGTGCCCTCCCAATTTTTCCATAATCATAGAACACTAATTCTCAGTAGAGTATGTAATGTAGTGTGTAATGTAGTATGTAATATAATAAGTGAATCTAATGTGCAATGTAGTTGGTGGTTGGTTGTTGATCCAGCGATCCATGGGCTCATGCCCTTTAAGCAATGCCATTAAATGGCATTATATTGCTGGGAAGTCTGTGGATTTTCGGCCCACTCTAGACCAGAGCCAGATAATAACTATCACATCTCCAGGAAGGTAGGTTTCAACCTGTGCGCTGCTCCGAGCCACTGTAGTCAAGATAGGGTTCACTGTCCTCATTCCCGGACACCAATTGACTACTGGTTATGCCGAACTTCTCTATTGCTCCAGGCATGCAACCAAATGTCCAAATCAAAAGAATTGTCACGTCCTGAGTCATTGTGCCTCTGTGATGGGCCTCAGCCATTTGAAAATACAGCGCTGTCCGTTTCCTCCTCCCCAGTGCTGTGCAGTACATCTCTGGCTCCGTCCCAACCACAGAAGGTGCATAGATATATTCAATTAAACATGAAACACATTTCAACAACAAAATAAAAGCATAAGAAGCAGAATTGTATAGATGATATGCCATGAGGCTTCTATAAGAAGATAACCTCAATATAACGGCATTTCATCTAGTTTTCTGATGCATGGGTGGTTTGTCTAATATGCCATTGTGAGACCCATACACGCAACCGCATTCGTGTGTAATGTAGTATCTAATGTATTTTATATTTTAGTGTGTAAATTATTGTGTTGCAGTGTGTAGTGTATTGAGTAATTTAGTGTGGATGAATTGTGTAATGTATCGTGTATTGTAGTGTGTAAAGTATTGTGTAATATATTGTGTAATGTAGTATGCAATGTAGTGTTTAATGAAGTGTGTAATAAAGTATGTAATGTAGTATGTAATGTAGAGTTTAATATATTGTACAATGTAGTTTGTAATATATTGTGTAATGTATTGTGTAATGTAGTGTAATATATTGTGTAATTTAGCATGTACTGTAGTGTGTGATAAAGAATGTAATGTAGTGTGTAATGTAGTGTGTAATATAGTGTGTAATGTAGAATGTAATGTATTATGTAATATAGTGTATAATGTAGTGTGATGTATTATGCAGAGTAGTGTGTAATGTAGTGTGTAATGTAGTGTGTTATTTGGTGTGTAATACTTTGAGACAAGGCCTCCTGGAATAGGTCTTGGTATATCTGAAGAAGATATTTCCATGTTTGGTTTCAGGCGTCCAAACATATGAAAACCTGCACAAATTTTGGGATAACAAATCTTGATCTACTTTTGACCACACAATCTATATGATAACTATGCTGTTTTTTGTGTTATTCAGTTGCGTCCTGCGCCCAAAACTGCGTGGTACTTGTTGGAATAATTCCATATTTTACACTTTACAAAATGGTTCTGTTAGAAGTTCATGCTGATAATGTTATTTGTCTAGAAACACTAAATTAGCAGATTCTTAAACTTGTTAAAAGCATTTCGACACGCCATGCGGATTTACTTAATTACTGATGATATCAGAAACCTGTAACAATTTGTTAGCCAGTCTGTGTATCTCTTTCTATCTTTCTTTATAGTTCTCTCTCTCTCTCTCTACCTTAATATGTCTATATCTATTTCTGTCCCTCTCTCTGTCTATATTTTTCTTTATCCAACCATCTCTCTTTATATCTCTACCTATCTTTATATACACATAAATATACATCTATTTATACAAACAGCTTCATCAAACGCAGCCGCAGAATCCTAAAACATGCAAGTCCAATTAATCAAGGCAGCAGCATATTTTGGAATATATTCTTTACATAATCTATTTAACATAATAAGGAATACACAAGAAACACCAGGAGACTGGAAAAACTGTGAAGTTTTTTTTATTTTGGAAGGAAAAAAGTCAGAAAATGATAATTTACAAAATACAGAAGTATTTCACATATAATCCATACAAGAAATATTTTTAACAGAATTCTGGAAAGATGATTCCGAGCATTCATTGAACCACATCTTTACAACAACCAAAAGGAATTCCGTACAACAACCAAAAGGAATTCCGTACAAATTCCGTACAACAATCAAAAGGAATTCCGTACAAATAAGAGCTGTACAGATGCCATTTTTACACTCAGACAGCTGGCAAAGAAAAAAAAACTGAAAACAACCAAGAATTGTATAGCGCGTTTGATGACCATGACAAACATCTTCGACAGAGTAAACAGACAACAACTATGGAAAATACTATCACAATTTGTGGTTCCACAACACCTAATTAACATGTGCAGGAGTAGTTACATAGGTAGTCAATGTGCAGTTCGGTCGAGTGCAGAGCTTTCAGATAAATTCCACATATACTCTAGAGTGTGACAAGGATGTGTTGTAACTCCCTTGCTAGTCATTATATATATCGATTGTATATAGACAATTTCAAACAGCACTGAAGAAGACAACCTTATGAGCAAACTTCTTTTTACAGATCAAGCAATAATTTCAACATCAGACAAAAAACTCGGATACTTCATGTAACTCGGATACTCCATGTCACTGGGATACTTCATGTAACTCGGATACTCCATGTCACTGGGATACTTCATGTAACTTGGATACTCCCTGCAACTCGGATACTCCCTGCAACTCGGATACTCCCTGCAACACGGATACTCCATGTAACTCGGATACTCCCTGCAACTCGGATACTCCCTATAACTAGGATACTCCATGTAACTAGGATACTCAATGTAACTCGGATACTCCCAAGTAACTCGCATACTCCCAAGTAACTCGGATACTCCCTGTAACTAGGATACTCCATGTAACTAGGATACTCCATGTAACTAGGATACTCCCTGTAACTAGGATACTCCATGTAACTAGGATACTCCATGTAACTAGGATACTCCATGTAACTAGGATACTTCATGTAACTCGGATACTCCCTGCAACTCGGATACTCCATGTAACTCCCCAACGGGAAAAGGTACAGTATGACCATTTTTTTAAAACTACAAAAGCATATAAATAGACACGACACCACATGTAGGAACTTTAACTTACATGAAGGTAAACACACACAAAATCTGAGGTAATGTCAATAGCAAAAACAGAAACACTACTATTTTCATTGATGATCAACAACTTAAACAGTTGAAAGAATTAATTTATGTTTTGCAAACATCATATCATCAAATAGAAAAACACAACAGAAATCATACATAGATGTAACATAGCATACCAGATCGTAGGAGAGATGTGTCCTATTCGCAATAACAAACATGTAAATAATAACACCAAAACTGCACTATATAAATGATTATCATACCATTACTATGCTACCAATGTAAAACGTGGACACTAACAACAAAAGACATGAAAACTTGCTAGAACAGAAATGACTCCTATACGCAGAATTCTCAGAGTAACAATAAGAGACAGAATCAGAAATGAAAACATCAGAAGACTAACAAACACAATATCAATCCTATTGAAAAAAGATATCTATCTATCTATCTATCCTATCTATCTATCTATATATCTGTCTGTCTATATGTCTGTCTGTCTGTCTGTCTGTCTATCTATCTATCTATCTATCTCTATCTATCTATGTCTGCCTGTCTGTCTGTCTGTCTATCTACCTATCTATCTATCTATCTATCTATCTATATATCTATCTATCTATCTATCTATCTATCTATTTATCTATCTATCTATCTATCTATCTATCTATCTATCTATATATCTATCTATCTATCTATCTATATATCTGTCTATCTTTCTGTCTGTCTGTCTGTCTATCTATCTATATATCTATCTATCTATCTATTTATCTATATATCTATCTACATATATATATCTATCTATCTACCTAACTATCTGTCTGTCTATATGTCTGTCTGTATGTCTGTATGTCTGTCTGTATGTCTGTATGTCTATCTATCTAACTTTCTATATATATATATATATATATATATATATATATATATATATATATATATATTTAAATATCTCTTGTCTCTCTTTCTCTCCATATATCTTGACCTCACTCTACATATTTCTTCATCGGTTTCTCTCTCTTTATTTATATATATGCGTATCTATATCTATCTCGATCTCTCTATATATCTCTTCATATCTCTACTTCTCTCTCTCTCTCCTAAGGTACCAATACAGTTTAAGTAAAAGTTACACTTTGACTACGAGCCGCGCGTCTTTACTTTCTGTCGTGGGCTCTTTTTCGAATTTTGATCCGCAGGGGCGAGAACGGTTTCAACGTAACAAACTGGTCAAGAGCAGTATATGCGTAACCAATCTTTGTTTTAGTGCTCTTAGCCTACGTTGAATGTTTTAGTGCTCTTAGCCTACGTTGAATGTTTTAGTGCTCTTAGCCTACGTTGAATGTTTTAGTGCTCTTAGCCTACGTTGAATGTGTTAGTGCTCTTAGCCTACGTTGAATGTTTTAGTGCTCTTAGCCTACGTTGAATGTTTTAGTGCTCTTAGCCTACGTTGAATGTTTTAGTGCTCTTAGCCTACGTTGAATGTTTTAGTGCTCTTAGCCTACGTTGAATGTTTTAGTGCTCTTAGCCTACGTTGAATGTTTTAGTGCTCTTAGTCTACGTTGAATGTTTTCAGACAACTCTCTCAGGTTCCCTCTCCTTCACTTTGAACGATGTGGTGGTCACTTAATTGCAACATAGCAAACCAAATAATTATTAAACGCATAAAATCTGCATGTACAATGTGCATATATATTTACATGGTTACCACTCCATCGATCTATGGGCTTATGCCATGTGTAAGCATATTCATTCATTCATTCATTTTCCTTTTACGCTGATGTTAACGCATAGGGCAGAGGTCAGATCTCTCCAATTATGTCTGTTCAAAGCTATTCTGTGTAGTTCTTGAATAGTATGAATATTGTTTGTTTTACTTTCTCTAAGTATTGTTCTTCTGAGTGTTTCCTTAAGTCTACCCTTACCTCTTTTGTCTGTAGGTATCCATTCAAGAGATTGGTGGTGTATTCTATTGATGTCTGCGCCTAGGACATGCCGATGTAGGACCAACGGTTTTTTCTGATAACATCTGAGATGAAATTTTGATGTGTCTCTTCTCTGATTTTATCATTCGGTTTGAATTCACTCCAATGGGTGTTAGTTATCCTACGAAGATATTTGTTCTCGAAACTCAGTAATTTCTTTTCTGAAGATAAAGAGCTTTTCCAGCTCTCACATCCATATGATAGCACCGGAATAACACAGGAATTAAATATGCGTATTTTAGTGCGTGCGCTGATTGACTTTAACCTACAGATATTAGACAGTTTATTAAAGGCACTTGATGCTAGTTCAATGCGAGTTGTAATGTCTGTCATGACATCGCCGTAACCATAAAATTGAAGCAGAGATAGAAGTGGGAGAGTAACATCACGAGAAGGACAGATTACAGTCTAGCATAGTGCAACACCAAGACAAGAGGCAAGGGATGTTGGAGGTCTGTTGCAGTCAACCTTCGTTGCGGAAACGGCACTTAATAATGAGGAACCATATAGGTGGTTACTAATATAGCGACCCATGGACTCATGCCATTTGGCCCAATGCCATAGAGTGATAGATCCATGTCTTCGTGAGCTGCTGTAGTCTTATAGATAAACTCAGAACATTGCAAACATGATTGATATGTCGCTGATCCATCCATAAAATAAATTATTTGTGTAAAACTGCTGGTAGTCGGTACCTCGTGGACATAGGGGTTTCGAGACCTATGTGCAGATTCTGATGTTTCTTATAATTCATCAAATCTTCTAATTCAATATTCATTATTATAAAGTCATATTAATCATGAACGTCTTGTATATTTTTGTCACATATTATTGATTTTTTTCTTCTGAGGTCCTGGAAACCAAATTATGAATACGCTTTGTTGTATCTTTTCCATCACAATATGAATTCTTGTATCCTTCTTACAACAATATGAATTCTTGTATCCTTCTTACAACAATATGAATTCTTGTATCCTTCTTACAACAATATGAAAACTAGTTCTTGTATTTTTGTCATCATATTAGGGATGCGTCATTGAGCTTACGTTTCATAATTGATAATTCTGTAAACTTTGATGCATTGTCCAATATCTTTTACACATAGAAAAATTAATAGAATTTATTGCTGTGCACAATGTGGTAATACTGTAAAATTTAATGTTTGGAACAATATCTTGTACATATAGAAAAGATTAGAGAAATTCTTTGTTTCGGAAGATCCAAAATACGTTTGGACATATGAACTCGTTGTTTCTATGTTATCAATGATCTATGACCGTATGCAAAAAATGAGCAATATTCTTAAAAGACTCTGCAAGAACGTTTCACAAGACTGATCACAAGAATCTCAAAGAAACAATGTTCATAATTCTCAAACCCTTA
Source organism: Meghimatium bilineatum (assembly GCA_034231615.1). Classification (NCBI taxonomy): domain Eukaryota; kingdom Metazoa; phylum Mollusca; class Gastropoda; order Stylommatophora; family Philomycidae; genus Meghimatium; species Meghimatium bilineatum. Next base: position 128,972,581 of record CM067298.1, read on the forward strand.
CCTGTTAGATGAACATATTCTAGAGAATATTCTAGAATTATCTATTCTGGAGAATACATTCATTACCCATTCACGTCTCTGAAGATAGAAATCGTTGGAAGACACCGTGTTCTGAAGCATTCAATGTGGTACCCCTACTACTCCTACTGAAGCATTCAATGTGGTACCCCTACTACTCCTACAGAAACATTCAATGTGGTACCCCTATTACTACTACTGAAACATTCAATGTGGTACCCCTACTACTCCTACTGAAGCATTCAATGTGGTACCCCTACTACTCCTACTGAAACATTCAATGTGGTACCCCTACTACTCCTACTGACACATTCAATGTGGTACCCCTACTACACTTATGGGTTACGTGTTATTAGATTCGATTAGACTCTAGAGAATGAAATGAAATGTTTACAAATATGCTGGGATATCTGCGTCTTTTAATCAACCACATCGGACATCCGCACGATATTTTTCGATCACGTTGACCTCATATTTGATAGTGTTCGCTATCCTATGTTACACCTCCTCATTCAGCGCTGACAAAAATTCATTACAAGGAAAAGTACTCCCATTTGTGGGCTTCAACATCACAAGGGCGATAACATGTAATGGCCGCAGAACCTCCCGTTTCATTTAACTTCCTCTTCATGGGAAAATATAAAATAACGATAAAATACAAATAACACTAAAATGTTGTGTTTTCGTTCCCAAGAAAGAACACAGAAACACGCAACTTCCATTTTTTCGAGTTTCCGGAAATCCGGTAAGAATTTAATAACAGAAAATTGCTTACAGAAATTATATCTAATAGTTTAGTTATCCGGATGAGCAGCGGGAGAATTGTAAAAGAAAAAAAGAAAGAAAGAACATAATAATGAGATAATTGTATGAGCAAATAAAATCTACTATGCCAAATTGCTGGTAATTGTGAAGAATTTGTGCTCAAATTGTTCTTATAGTACTCGATGCCTTTTAGGATATTTAGACATTTTTTACACACACAAAACAGCCTTACTGTATAATGGATTATGATTCGACACCATTGTACTTCGGGCACATTCAAGGTGCTGAGACTCGCCCAGAAAATATCGAATGGTATACATGTTATTTGTAACTAGCTGCTTGAATACGCTCCTCACCCTGTAGGCATTGAATACGCTCCTCACACTTTAGGCAATGAATACGCTTCTCACTCTGTAGGCATTTTACAATATAAGAGGTGTACTCATGATCATTAAAAGCCGTGTCGTCAAGTATAGGCGATCACGGATCTGCACAAATTTATTATTTTTGGTATAGCCACAGATTTATGGCACACAGTCTGTATTCCAGATCTAGAATATATTAATGAAAGGTAAATGCTGGAATAGTTTCCACGAGAAGCTTTTAAAATGAACATTACAGTATTATTAGAAACAGTTGTAAGTATGAAAGCCATGAAAGGTGCGTTACATCACTAAACTACTTTTTAGCAACATCAGATGAGTAATACACAGCGTATTCCTTTCTTGATATCAAGAGATAAGATGTAATCAATCTTGATTTCAACACATAAACTGTAATCAGCACCATCAGCACCTGGGACTCCTGATTCTGCCGACATTTGCACAGTATCAAACACCGAACTAGGACTTTTGTTTCTGCGGCTTTAGTGGCGCAGGCTATAGCAGTGTTCGTAACGTTTAAGCTACGGCAATTAAAATGTTCTATTCTAATAAGCGAGCTCGATATCATCCTAATGACCGGTGTATCAATTAATATTGCGCACTACAGGACTTAGGGATTAACATATATCATTATTATGTATACATCATTGGTATATTCTCTGTGCTTTCTCTATTACTACAAAGACTAAGCAATTACATCGATGAGAAGAACAAGCGGGATTCAGACCTCAACGCTCAACAATAGATCACATTTACACCTTAAGAAAAATAATAGAAGAATCAAAGAAAGACAATCAAATCTCATTGTGTAGATTTCCAGAAGGCTTTTGATAGTTTTCACGGACCATCTCTCTGGAAAATTCTTACGCTTTACGGCATCCCAACGAAATACATCAATATCATAAAAGCTTTTTACTCCGATACGGCTTGCTGTTTAAGAACAGAAAGTGGCTTTTCCAGCTGGTTTCCAGTAACAACGGGAGTAAAACAAGGATGTGTTTTGCACCCAGTACTGTTTTGCATCGCGATTGACTTGGTGATGAGAAAATGCATAAACCAAAAACAATTAGGCATCAAATGGGAAACAACAAAACCCTGGAAGATCTAACCTTCGCAGATGATATTGCTCTACTGAGTTCAACACACCAAAATCTCCAAGAAAAAAACAGAAAGACTCATATTTTTTGCACACCAGATAGTCCAAATAAAAACACATAAAACGAAAATCATGAACTTTACTAGCCTGACAGAATCAATTAAACTAGATGATAATATACTAGTCAACGTTTCAAATTTCGTATATTTGGGAAGCAATATAACAGCAGACGGGGATACCAACTCAGAAATCAAGACTCGAATTTCTCTCGCCTCCAACGCCTTTAACAAACTCTCAAACATCTGGAGATCGAAGATCGCAAGTAAACACATCAAACTGCGACTATTCAATGTAAGTGTGATTCCATCATTGACATATGGATGTGAAAGCTGGAAATCTACCGCAATAATAGATAAGAAGTAAGTTGCCTTCGAGAATAGATATCTCAGAAAAATCACAAATACTAATTGGAAAGACTTCAAATCAAACAACATACTAAGAGAGGAAAACACGAATAAGTGACGAACATCATCAGAAAAAGCCGCTGGACATACATCGGCCACGTACTTAGAATGAAGTAAGACAGAATTTCACAACAAGCCTTCATGTGGACACAAGACGGGACAAGAAAACAGGGAAGACCAAAAAACAACGCTTAGAAGAACATTTATGAATGAATTAAAATCAACAGGCATAAATGCACAAGACCTGCAATCCCTAGCAACTGACCGATAGGCATGGAGAACTATGACATCCGCCCTATGTGCCAAACTTGGCAAAAAAGGAACTGACTGACTGATAATATGTGTTACAAGTGATTTAAAAAAACCTTATTATCCAACTAGCAGGTTGCGCCTCCTGGATTATGGTTTTGCTACATTTCTGTACATATTACTGTGTAACTTTTCCATAAATTTAATTATAAAATGTATAATCGAGTATATCTCTGTATAAGATAATGTTTCTCAACTATTGCGTTATGATGCAGGTTATCATCAAGGAACACCGGACAAATATATGTTATTACTGCAGGATGTCATCAGGGCACACCGGACAAATATATGTTATTACTGCAGGTTATCATCAGGGTACACCGGACAAATATATGTTATTACTGCAGGATGTCATCAGGGCACACCGGACAAATATATGTTATTACTGCAGGTTATCATCAGGGTACACCGGACAAATATATGTTATTACTGCAGGCTATCATCAGGGCACACAGAACAAATATATGTAATTACTGCAGGCTATCATCAGGGCACACCGGACAAATATATGTTATTACTGCAGGTTATCATCAGGACACACAGAACAAATATATGTTATTACTGCAGGTTATCATCAGAGCACACCGGACAAGTTTATAGACGCTCTGATTCCCGTATCATAATTTCGTCAGAGTGTAGCCGCTGATAGTTCCAGTGCGATGCTAATTTATCAATCAGTTCGTATATGTAATATATTTCTGTTTACTGGCTGTTCCTATCGTTACATCAACCTCGTGCAGTATTGATAGCGATCATAATTCACTTGGAAAAAACCTGTATTGCTGCCTGTTTTCCTGTTAAGGAGTGCAGGGAGGCTTTCTGACTGTGGAAATAAATGCCACTTTGTCGGCTGTCACCGCGACATGTACAGGAAGAATTTTTTATTGCACCTCCGAAAGAGAAAAATCCTTATCGCAACCGCGGATTGAACTCTGGACCTCAGCTTTTGAGACTGGCGTTCTAGCTATACAGCCACACGCATCACTATCATGATTTACACTTTAGAAAATCTTTTGAGCTGACGAGGTCTATCAATGCATATATATGTCTACCTATTGACACTGTGACCATGCTCGCTAGTTCATATGTCCACTCATTACCGTCAACACCCGCATGTACTGGCACGAATATAAAGGTAATTGTTCAACTCATAGATTGTGGTAATAACTCCAACCATTAACCGCGGACATTTCAACTTTGATTATCGTGTTTTTAGTCACTATGCATATCAGGCTCTGTGATGGCGAACATTTCAACTTTGCTTATTATGTTTATTGAGTCACTAAATATGTCAGGCTCTGTGATGGCGGACACTTCAACTTTGCTTATTATGTTTATTGAGTCACTAAATATGTCAGGCTCTGTGATGGCGAACATTTCAACTTTGATTATTATGTTTATTGAGTCACTAAATATGTCAGGCTCTGTGATGGCGAACATTTCAACTTTGATTATTATGTTTATTGAGTCACTAAATATGTCAGGCTCTGTGATGGCGGACACTTCAACTTTGCTTATTATGTTTATTGAGTCACTAAATATGTCAGGCTCTGTGATGGCGGACATTTCAACTTTGATTATTATGTTTATTGAGTCACTAAATATGTCAGGCTCTGTGATGGCGGACATTTCAACTTTGCTTATTATGTTTATTGAGTCACTAAATATGTCAGGCTCTGTGATGGCGAACATTTCAACTTTGCTTATTATGTTTATTGAGTCACTAAGTATGTCAGGCTCTGTGATGGCGAACATTTCAACTTTGATTATTATGTTTATTGAGTCACTAAGTATGTCAGGCTCTGTGATGGCGAACATTTCAACTTTGATTATTATGTTTATTGAGTCACTAAGTATGTCAGGCTCTGTGATGGCGAACATTTCAACTTTGATTATTATGTTTATTGAGTCACTAAATATGTCAGGCTCTGTGATGGCGGACATTTCAACTTTGCTTATTATGTTTATTGAGTCACTAAATATGTCAGGCTCTGTGATGGCGAACATTTCAAATTTGCTTATTATGTTTATTGAGTCACTAAATATGTCAGGCTCTGTGATGGCGGACACTTCAACTTTGCTTATTATGTTTATTGAGTCACTAAATATGTCAGGCTCTGTGATGGCGGACACTTCAACTTTGCTTATTATGTTTATTGAGTCACTAAATATGTCAGGCTCTGTGATGGCGGACATTTCAACTTTGCTTATTATGTTTATTGAGTCACTAAATATGTCAGGCTCTGTGATGGCGGACACTTCAACTTTGCTTATTATGTTTATTGAGTCACTAAATATGTCAGGCTCTGTGATGGCGGACATTTCAACTTTGCTTATTATGTTTATTGAGTCACTAAATATGTCAGGCTCTGTGATGGCGAACATTTCAACTTTGCTTATGTTTATTGAGTCACTAAATATGTCAGGCTCTGTGATGGCGGACACTTCAACTTTGCTTATTATGTTTATTGAGTCACTAAATATGTCAGGCTCTGTAATGGCGAACATTTCAACTTTGCTTATTATGTTTATTGAGTCACTAAATATGTCAGACTCTGTGATGGCGGACACTTCAACTTTGCTTATTATGTTTATTGAGTCACTAAATATGTCAGGCTCTGTGATGGCGAACATTTCAACTTTGCTTATTATGTTTATTGAGTCACTAAATATGTCAGGCTCTGTGATGGCGAACATTTCAACTTTGCTTATTATGTTTATTGAGTCACTAAATATGTCAGGCTCTGTGATGGCGGACATTTCAACTTTGCTTATTATGTTTATTGAGTCACTAAATATGTCAGGCTCTGTGATGGCGAACATTTCAACTTTGCTTATTATGTTTATTGAGTCACTAAATATGTCAGGCTCTGTGATGGCGGACACTTCAACTTTGCTTATTATGTTTATTGAGTCACTAAATATGTCATGCTCTGTGATGTCGGATACTTCAACTTTGCTTATTATGTTTATTGAGTCACTAAATATGTCAGGCTCTGTGATGGCGGACACTTCAACTTTGCTTATTATGTTTATTGAGTCACTAAATATGTCAGGCTCTGTGATGGCGAACATTTCAACTTTGCTTATTATGTTTATTGAGTCACTAAATATGTCAGGCTCTGTGATGGCGGACACTTCAACTTTGCTTATTATGTTTATTGAGTCACTAAATATGTCAGGCTCTGTGATGGCGGACATTTCAACTTTGCTTATTATGTTTATTGAGTCACTAAATATGTCAGGCTCTGTGATGGCGGACATTTCAACTTTGCTTATTATGTTTATTGAGTCACTAAATATGTCAGGCTCTGTGATGGCGAACATTTCAACTTTGCTTATTATGTTTATTGAGTCACTAAATATGTCAGGCTCTGTGATGGCGGACACTTCAACTTTGCTTATTATGTTTATTGAGTCACTAAATATGTCAGGCTCTGTGATGGCGGACATTTCAACTTTGCTTATTATGTTTATTGAGTCACTAAATATGTCAGGCTCTGTGATGGCGAACATTTCAACTTTGCTTATTATGTTTATTGAGTCACTAAATATGTCAGGCTCTGTGATGGCGAACATTTCAACTTTGCTTATTATGTTTATTGAGTCACTAAATATGTCAGGCTCTGTGATGGCGGACATTTCAACTTTGCTTATTATGTTTATTGAGTAACTAAATATGTCAGGCTCTGTGATGGCGAACATTTCAACTTTGCTTATTATGTTTATTGAGTCACTAAATATGTCAGGCTCTGTGATGGCGGACATTTCAACTTTGCTTATTATGTTTATTGAGTCACTAAATATGTCAGGCTCTGTGATGGCGGACATTTCAACTTTGCTTATTATGTTTATTGAGTCACTAAATATGTCAGGCTCTGTGATGGCGGACATTTCAACTTTGCTTATTATGTTTATTGAGTCACTAAATATGTCAGGCTCTGTGATGGCGAACATTTCAACTTTGCTTATTATGTTTATTGAGTCACTAAATATGTCAGGCTCTGTGATGGCGGACACTTCAACTTTGCTTATTATGTTTATTGAGTCACTAAATATGTCAGGCTCTGTGATGGCGGACATTTCAACTTTGCTTATTATGTTTATTGAGTCACTAAATATGTCAGGCTCTGTGATGGCGAACATTTCAACTTTGCTTATTATGTTTATTGAGTCACTAAATATGTCAGGCTCTGTGATGGCGAACATTTCAACTTTGCTTATTATGTTTATTGAGTCACTAAATATGTCAGGCTCTGTGATGGCGGACATTTCAACTTTGCTTATTATGTTTATTGAGTCACTAAATATGTCAGGCTCTGTGATGGCGAACATTTCAACTTTGCTTATTATGTTTATTGAGTCACTAAATATGTCAGGCTCTGTGATGGCGGACACTTCAACTTTGCTTATTATGTTTATTGAGTCACTAAATATGTCAGGCTCTGTGATGGCGGATATTTCAACTTTGCTTATTATGTTTATTGAGTCACTAAATATGTCAGGCTCTGTGAAGGCGAACATTTCAACTTTGCTTATTATGTTTATTGAGTCACTAAATATGTCAGGCTCTGTGATGGCGGACACTTCAACTTTGCTTATTATGTTTATTGAGTCACTAAATATGTCAGGCTCTGTGATGGTGGACATTTCAACTTTGCTTATTATGTTTATTGAGTCACTAAATATGTCAGGCTCTGTGATGGCGGACACTTCAACTTTGCTTATTATGTTTATTGAGTCACTAAATATGTCAGGCTCTGTGATGGCGGACACTTCAACTTTGCTTATTATGTTTATTGAGTCACTAAATATGTCAGGCTCTGTGATGGCGAACACTTCAACTTTGCTTATTATGTTTATTGAGTCACTAAATATGTCAGGTTCTGTGATGGCGGACACTTCAACTTTGCTTATTATGTTTATTGAGTCACTAAATATGTCAGGCTCTGTGATGGCGGACACTTCAACTTTGCTTATTATGTTTATTGAGTCACTAAATATGTCAGGCTCTGTGATGGCGGACACTTCAACTTTGCTTATTATGTTTATTGAGTCACTAAATATGTCAGGCTCTGTGATGGCGGACACTTCAACTTTGCTTATTATGTTTATTGAGTCACTAAATATGTCAGGCTCTGTGATGGCGGACATTTCAACTTTGCTTATTATGTTTATTGAGTCACTAAATATGTCAGGCTCTGTGATGGCGGACACTTCAACTTTGCTTATTATGTTTATTGAGTCACTAAATATGTCAGGCTCTGTGATGGCGGACACTTCAACTTTGCTTATTATGTTTATTGAGTCACTAAATATGTCAGGCTCTGTGATGGCGGACACTTCAACTTTGCTTATTATGTTTATTGAGTCACTAAGTATATCCATATATTATAAAGCGTCGCTGGAATGACATCGGACACTCTCTATGCATGTATACCGAAAGACTTCCCTGCCAAGCTTTGATGTGGTCACCACAGGGAAACAGAAAACGAGGAAGACCAAAAGAAACTGTACGTAGAATATTACAAGAGAATGTTTCACCATCGGTATCAGAAACAATGAAGATCTAAAGCAAATTGTAATGAAACGAGAGACATGAAAATCTATGACATCCGCCCTATATGCCGTCCTTGACCCTAGAGAAATAACTAACTAAAGTATGTCCGACTCTGTGGCGGTGAGTACAGCACGAGTCTGTGACAGTCATGGTACCGTGTTCGAATCCCGCAGCAGGCACTTGTGTATCTGCACCATTCGGAAAATCACAGTCACTAGAAAATCACAACAGCCAAAAAATTCTGAGTTGATAGCTACGTCCTGAATTCAGCCAATTTTTAAAAAAAGTATGCATACATGCAAATCGTTCTGTGACATCAGCTATGACATAATAATAATTCTGTGACATCAGCTATGATAGTACTTCCGTCACAGTATTTATTTGCATCGTAAGACTGTTCGGTGTTGTAGCAAAGCCACGACTGGATTTGTGTGTAAGACAGGTAATAAAGTACTTACTATCACATTTCACTCGGATACGCATTCATATTTACTTGTGGTTTTTTTAATGTTTGTATGTTATGTCCGTATCTTGAAAAAGGCCTATTGGTCCGAAACGTCGACTTTGTCCTGTGTATTGTCATCTGTAGATTATATTCTGTGTTTTGTTTTGTTATATGTACCATATTTACATCCGTTAGTGATAGTGTGTAGTGTTTTAGTCGTCATTCAGTAGGACTTCATTACCTGTCTTACACGTGAGTATTATTTTCCATTATGTTCTACTAGCAGTACCACCTTCTATTGACTGGATTTGTGACAGCTTATCCACCACAACATAGTAAAGCATCCTTGCACAACATTGATGACAACTAACTGATCAATCACTATAAATTATGAAATCATTTTCTGTAGTGTTATCCTTAATGATCGCCCTGATTTCTGTATCCACTGTAAACTGAATGTATGCCCTGGAACTTCTGACAACTGTGATGACCACAAAGAAAGGTACCCCGTAATGGTAATACATTCTCTGTATAGGAAATTCTAAACTTCTGTCGAGTTAGTAACCACAGAGAAAGTACCCCTAAACTTTCTATGTATAGGAAATTCTAAACTTCTGTCGAGTGTGGTAACCACAGAGAAAGTACCCCTAAAATTTCTATGTATAGGAAATTCTAAACTTCTGTCGAGTTAGTAACCACAGAGAAAGTACCCCTAAACTTTCTATGTATAGGAAATTCTAAACTTCTGTCGAGTTAGTAACCACAGAGAAAGTACCCCTAAACTTTCTATGTATAGGAAATTCTCAACTTCTGTCGAGTGTGGTAACCACAGAGAAAGTACCCCTAAACTTTCTATGTATAGGAAATATTCTAAACTTCTGTCGAGTTAGTAACCACAGAGAAAGTACCCCTAAACTTTCTATGTATAGGAAATTCTCAACTTCTGTCGAGTGTGGTAACCACAGAGAAAGTACCCCTAAACTTTCTATGTATAGGAAATTCTAAACTTCTGTCGAGTTAGTAACCACAGAGAAAGTACCCCTAAACTTTCTATGTATAGGAAATTCTAAACTTCTGTACAATGTTTAAGCACAATTTTTATGTAATATTACAAAGAATAAATCTGTTATTTATAACACTGAAATATGTCAGTAGGTGCAACATCTGTAATTATACACATTAAACAATGACTACATCTGGAATAACTATTGAAACATTCGTCTGACAAGGTCAATATTGACAGGTTAGCTAGTTCTGATCTCAGTCACAATTCTATCTCTTCGGGGTAGTAGAGAGTGCACCATTTAGCAGTGGCGTAGCGTCAACATGCACGGCGTTCCCTCCCGCGTTTAAACAACGTAAATAGCGCACATAACGTTATAGTTATTTACTATGATAATTAGTAAATATGTAAATATAAAGTAAAGAAAAGATTTCGGCCAGTTCAAAACAAAAACGTAATAAAAATGACACTGCAAGGATTACAGTGGTATAAAGGAAAAAGAAAGAAGCCAGAGACTATAATCATTACAGAAAGATCATCGCTGTTTATTTTTTTTATAGATTATATGTCCTTGTCGCCAAAACAGTAGAATATATGTTTCAATTCATAGCTAACATTTTCGCTGGCTGCAGAAGAATGACCTTTCATCATTTAATAGCAGTTTAATAGTTCTTTTAGACGATGGTTGCAGACCAATCATACGCTAAGAAATCATTTATGATGCCGTGAATTTCTCAGAATTGCAAACCGAAATCCCCTATATGTTATAATATGTGTATCTGTGCATATTCTATATTAATTGTTTGTGTGTGTGTGTGGTTAATAATATCTCAGAAATTCTATGAACAACAATCACCTGTCATGTTTGAATTCTTTGACGATTGAGAAGACACTATCAAGTGCACATTCAATATTTATTGAGAAGGTACTGAACATTGCCGCCGAAAAAAGGAGAGACGTAAGAAGCTGCATTACAAGATTATATAAGATATTTTTTATTAAAAAAAACTAATTAATTTTTTATATATGGCCATAACTGTATCTGGTGGGAAAAGAGGGAAGAGCTACCTACCTACTTTAAAAAAAAAGATACTACGCGTCCTCACTCTAAAAATGTACGCTACGCCACTGCCATTTAGTCATCACTGCAACGTTAATTGATCCGGAAACAGGTTATATAAATATAGATCTGTCAGACATCTTTCTGTCTGTCTTGTTATAGTTATTATATGCAGCAGCGTTTAAGTCTTTTTGTTTCTATATTTAGTTATGTTGCCACGTTTTGTCAATGAGCGTCCGGATAATTCACGTAATGTGTAAAACAATCGTCAAAAGATTTACTTTGAATGTCCTGCTATTTCTACAGTAATCTCCCTTACAGCTAGACCAGCGTAAACTGCTTGCTAAATATATCCTTGTTTTTCATTTGAATCGCAAGTTAAATATAAGTACCAGTGTTGCCACAGCTGCTTTTTTAAATAGGTCTGTGATTTTTAAACCATCGTCTGGGGTACTGTGTTGATTGCAGCCCAATTTTTTTTTAACTGGGTTTTTAAGAAATACTAGAAATTTAGCCAAAAGACGAGTAAATCTCTCTCTCCCATCCTCAATGATTTTCAAAAGTGTCACCAAAAGTAAGATTCAAACAAGTAAATGCGCAAGAAAATTAGCAAATAATTTTTTCTTGGGTATATCCGCTAGTCCTTATTTATATTGAATTATATAGTATGGGGATTATCTGCGTCTTTTTTACAATGCAGAATAGGGTTATTTCTAAATTGTCAGTGGCAACAATGATAAGCTCACATCTCAATAAACTATTTCGCGATATATGCTTGACTGTTATTACTACAGGGATTATTACATTACAGGCACGACTATTATCATTTCAAAATCAATTTATCGGTTCTTTATTTTTTTCTTTCTTTTTTCTTGTGATATTTTCTCATGCAATCTTTATCCCTATTATTGCATTATATTTCTTTTTACGTAATAATAATCGCTTGCTATGAAAAGTTGTTCCTGAAGCCGGAAGTTTAATCAATATAGCTTGCAGACACCCGTAGGATCGTGTTTAGAAAAATAACGCTTCAGGTTTGTTTCATGTCGGTGTAGAGATTTCATAGAAGACAAGAGATACAAGTTGCTATCCGTGTTATTAGTTACAACTGATGGCGTCTAGGTCGATACATAGATAGGCTAATCGTGATATCTCCTTATATATTATTTTATTTAGAAGATGTTCTCGCGTCCTTGGAGCGTATCGGTGTGGGTGTACTTGGAGCATGTCGGTGTGGGTGTCTTTGGATCATGTCGGTGTGCGTGTCCTTGGATCATGTCGGTGTGGGTGTCCTTGGATCATGTCAGTGTGGGTGTCCTTGGAGAACATCGGTGTGTGTTCTTGGAACATATCGGTGTGGGTGTCTTTGGATCATGTCAGTGCGGGTGTCCTTGGAGAATATCGGTGTGGGTGTCCTTGAAACATATAGCTCTGGATGTCCTTGGTGCATATCGGTGTGGGTGTCCTTCGTGCATATCGGTGTGTGTGTCCTTGAAACATATTGGTATGTGTGTCCTTGAAATATATCGGTGTGTGTGTCCTTGAAACATATCGGTGTGTGTGTCCTTGAAACATATCGGTGTGTGTGTCCTTGAAACATATCGGTATGTGTGTCCTTGAAACATATCGGTATGTGTGTCCTTGAAACATATCGGTATGTGTGCCCTTGAAACATATCGGTATGTGTGTCCTTGAAACATAATGGTGTGTGTGTCCTTGAAACATATCGGTATGTGTGTCCTTGAAAGATATCGGTATGTGTGTCCTTGAAACATATTGGTATGTGTGTCCTTGAAACATATCGGTATGTGTGTCCTTGAAACATATTGGTATGTGTGTCCTTGAAACATATTGGTATGTGTGTCCTTGAAACATATTGGTATGTGTGTCCTTGAAACATATTGGTATGTGTGTCCTTGAAACATATTGGTATGTGTGTCCTTGAAACATATTGGTATGTGTGTCCTTGAAACATATCGGTATGTGTGTCCTTCATGCATATCGGTGTGGATGTTTTATTTTAAAGAACTAAACATTCCTAGTTATTCATGATGATTAGTGTCGGGAACGTGCAGCGATGATTTCCGCATGCCTTCCGTCCGGTTCTTCACGGTGTTGTCCACAAGGCTTCAGCTACAGACGAAGAAGCACAGACTTATCTTGCAACTCGGATAACTCCTAATTACATTTAAAAAATCAGCACTGATAACGGAACTACCATTTATCGTTGTGGTCACAATGGCAAATCTGTCTGCTCTGTCACTGTCTTTATAACATCCGCGTGTCTAAGCCCGCAAATGAATATAACTCACGTCAGTCAGAACAGACCTCAGCATCGAATCCAGCCACTTCTGACTTGAACTTTCCTTGCATATTCATTTTAAAAAAAACTTTCATTAGTGTGTGTTTTCCTGTGAAGTAGTGCAGGGAGGTTGTGGAAATAAAGGCCGCTTTGCCGAAGCTGTAGCCGCGACATTTACAGGAAGAAATTTATATTGCACCTCCGAAAGATAAAAAAAAATCCTTGTTCCAACCGCGGATTGAACCCGTGACCTCAGGAATCTGAGGTAGGCGTTCTAGTCGTAGGGTCATGCGCTCCTATACTCGTTTACTCAGTCAAAAATCAGACATCTGTAAAACTTTGGGTCTCCAGCTATACCATTGCTTTGATCACGGCAATCATATCTATCGTCCCACTCCCATTGAAGGTACTATAGCAACACTTTCCATCATACATTATCCTCTGCATTGAGCTGTGAATGTCCAACCACTGACCCATTGCGTAGACTAATATCTCCATTTGAGGAATTCTCACTGATTAGAGCATAGACTCCTGAATATATTTGTCTATGCATACTGCATGTTCCCCATTAGAGAACTACATGGAAAATGAGTATGCAGATGTGAGTGATAAAGGCCGCATGCCCATGTTAGTTATGTGATAAAGGCCTCGTGTCCATTTTGCATGTGTGATAAAGGTTGTATGCCCATATTGCTTGTGTGATAAAGGCGTCATGTTCATGTTGTTTGTGTGATAAATGCTGTATGTCCATGTTGCTTGTGTGATAATGGCCGCATGTCCATTTTGCTTGTATGATAAAGGCCTCATATCCATTTTGCATGTGTGATAAAGGCCGTATGCCCATGTTGCCGCCATGTCATGTACGATGAGTCTTTTAATCAACCCTCTGATAGAAAAACACCAGTCCTTATCTGAAGCCCGTATCGAACCCTGGACCTCACAGTTGCTATACCAACTATCTAGTTCCGCAGTCATGCTCACACAATTTCTTTCAATACTTTCTTTTTGAATATACTTGCACTGGAATATCAATGTCTCGTCTCTTTGCAAGTATGTCCTTGAAATATGTTTATTCCTACCACGCGTAAAATGAGCCCGGTTGGAAATCAGTCTTTTACGATCTAAACAATTTAGACCAGAAAAAAAAATTATCATGGCAACGCATTTACTATTCAACATTGCTGGAAAATCTTCAATCTAAATAGAAAACAATGTCTTCTTACAATGATATTTATTTCTATCATCCTTCATTTTGTTGTCACGCTTCACAGTTATTACACACTGATTAAAATAGTATGAGGTTATTGATGCCAGTGAATTTCATTACAATAGTCTTACCGAACTCTGATAGTGTTGACACTTTGACTCAGCGGTTCTAAATTTATGTTAGAATGACACATAGCGGATTTGATATATATTGTTAGTGAGAGGATGCTGTAGAGCAGGTATTCTAAAAAAATTTCCTACCGCTGCCACCTTTCGTACATTATTAACACATCAATGCCACCCATGCACGTACACTAAATGATATTTTTTTTTGTTTTTAAAGATTTGTTTATAATTTTTTTTCAAAATGATTACATCTTCTTTATAACGTCATAGTCTTACTGGACTAGCATCAAGAGAAAGGCATAAGCTTTTTTTATGACAAAAATAAAACAATCTGTATTTAAAGAATTCAACATTGCATGAACGACACTTCTTGGGGGGGGGGGTAATTTCTTCTGGCTTGATTGAGGATAGAAATTATGGAAACAACAGTATACTTTACATTCGTTCGACTGTCAGACGCGCTGAAAAGGGTACGGACATTTATTTTCCGAGATAAACATTAAAAATCACAATTTGAAAGCTGGTATACTTTCTCCTAGTTGGCACTACATCGAGTGTACTACCTGTATTTCCAGAATTTATTGCGTCTGTAAGCTAACGTTTCTGCTGTTGAACTGATTTTGATTTCAGTTTTTAGTGAAACTGAAATCTCTGAATCTATCATTTCAACAATCCTAGTTGGGTCACTGAATCTATCATTTCAACACTTTTAGTTGGGTCAGGTTTCAAATGACGTTCAATGAATATCAACATAATTGCATCTATTCTCTTATTATACATGAACTGTTGAAAAATATCAACATAATTGCATCTATTCTCTTATTATACATGAACTGTTGAAAAAAGAAAACGCAACTTTCTTGGAGTTACTTTTATGTAGGATATTCACTGAGTGGACATAATTCAACCTATAAACTGTGTCCGCCTGGTCATTAATTGCTCGTGGTGACCTGAATTATACTCACCAACTTATTCGTGAGGTTATAAAGAGGTCAAGATAAAACAATATTTTTGACAATAATATGTGACAGGCTAATGAGAATCCATTGAAACAAACTGAACAAAACTCTCTGACAATATTATTGAATGCCTATAAAATATTAACGGTCATGGAATAAATTCAGTTAAAGATTCAATGCTCAAGTATGGCTCA
This sequence comes from Meghimatium bilineatum, assembly GCA_034231615.1. Classification (NCBI taxonomy): domain Eukaryota; kingdom Metazoa; phylum Mollusca; class Gastropoda; order Stylommatophora; family Philomycidae; genus Meghimatium; species Meghimatium bilineatum. Next base: position 128,988,471 of record CM067298.1, read on the forward strand.
TTCCATTACATACCAACCATACACCATTGTACGCTCACAGACTGGACAATCACAAAGTATAATGGCCAGACAATGTAATGTGGTTAGAAGCACCATTAGTAGCCTTTTGGGTCGATTTCAACAAACTAGCTTAGTGCCAGACCATCCGCGCAGTGGAAGACCCATCGACACATGTCCTGCCGGAGACACTTCATACGGCTGCATCAACTCAGGAATCCATTTCCATCAGCCTCTTCCACAGTCCAGTCAATGCCATCAGTTCGTCGAATTTCTGATCAAACGGTCAGGAACCGACTGCATTACGTTGGTATTTGGGTTAGAAGACCCTACAGGGGTTCTGTTCTTTACACACCGTCATCGCCAGTACCGACTGCAGTAGACGAACTAGTACCGTCAATGGACCGTTGGAAATGACTGAAGATAGGATTTGTTTAGTTACAGTCTGAAAGTTTCTTCATACCAAGGTTGAACAATTAGTTACAGTCTGAAAGTTTCTTCATACCAAGGTTGCACAATTAGTTACAGTCTGAAAGTTTCTTCATACCAAGGTTGAACAACAATTAATTCCTTAAATATAATTTTGTTACACATTTGAAATAATGTTAAGTTTCTTTTATTGAACACTGTATCCAAAATAGAAAGTACATGCATTCTCAATATTTCTTGTGCAATTTTATGTGTTACATCATAGAAGCAAGCTTTAAACCTCTTTCGTATCCATGACCTTACATCTCACCCAAGCCGCCACCTGATACTGCAACGCCCATTTGAAGTCTCTCACCGTCCATGGGGGGGGGGGGGGGGGGCGTTGTGCCCACTTTGAGATACCCTGCTGTATAACATACTTCAACATGTGTATCATCTCGGTATTTGCTCAGCAATTATTTACAATAAGAAAACAGACAACATTGTGACAAGTGTGAACGTTATTGTCAGGCATGACTAGCAGCCAATCTCTTTGCCGCGTTGTATGAAAATACTTTGGAAAATTTGTGAACCAACATTCGTCCACAACTTTACTGCTGTGATTTTAATTTGCAAATATCAAGAGAGATATTCATTTAATATGTAGACAAGCAGTGTCTAATGTTTCATTTATCTCGTTATAAATGCGATGGAACTTCTATTCTGTTCTAAGTCCCGGCTGTTGTTGCAGTCTGTACTTTATGTTAACTTCTGAAGTTGTTAGTTAACTCCAGCACTCACACAAGAAATATTTTTTTTTTCGTTGCCATCTACACTAACCTTGTTTTGTTCTTTTTTTATTTTGTTTCTAACTCCATTATTTCGATGTCCTCTTCTCCAATTTTTCTCTTTAATTTTAACTTTCTGTCTATTTTCTCGTTTCCAGGAGAGCAAAACGGAGTTTAAGCAGAATGTATTGTTACTAATATTCACACGTGATGCTAGCAACAATCATACAGAAATACGACGTTTCAACTTGTTTGTAATTTGTTTAGATGTTAATATTTTCCTCATGTCATTGAAGGTACTTTTAGCCATTCCTATTCTTGTTTTAACTTCTGTTTCACATCTGCCATCATTTGTGACTATGTGTCCAATATATTGATAATGTTTTACTTGTAGTTTCTCTCCATGTATGTTTATGTTACCTCCTGTTCTTATGTGTCTTTGCTGATTATTATGTTTTTTGTTTTTTGAATGTTTATATCCAGTCCATATTCATTACTTGATTTATTGATTTGAGCTATTAGTCTTTGTAGTTCATGTTCACTTTTCGCCAAAAGAACAGTGTCATTTGCATATCTAAGGTTGTTTATTATTTTCCCATTGATCTTGAGTCCTGGTATTTCTTCTATATTTTTAAAGATATTCTCTGTGTAGATATTAAATAGGCTTGGTGATAAAATGCATCCTTGTCTTACCCCTCTTCTTATTTCTATGTATGGAGAGTAGCTGTTTTCACACCTTATTGATGCAGTTTGTTCCCAATATATATTTCTAATCAGTCTGATGTCTTTTCCATCTATGCTTATTTCTTGAAGACATTTGATTAATTTTTCATGTTGGACTCTGTCAAAGGCCTTGCTGTAGTCTATGAAGTAAATATAGATACTTTTTTGGATTTCTATATATTTATCTATCACTAGCCGGATACTCAGTATAGCTTCTCTAGTTCCTTTGTTTTTCCTAAAACCGAATTGTTCTTCACCGACCTCCATGTCTATCTTGTTCTTAATTCTTTCATGTATTATCTTGGGGAGTATTTTAGTTAGATGGCTCAATAGACTTACTGTTCTATATTCTGTACAGTCCACAGCCCTGGGTTTCTTAGGTAGTGGTATGAATATTGATGATGTTAGGTCTTTAAGTTTATGGCCTGTTTCGTATATGTCATTGCAAAGTTCTGTGATAGTATCTACACCAAACACATATAGAGTTTTTATTATGTCTGCTGTTATGTTGTCGGAGCCTGCAGCCATTCCACAATTTATTGATTTTATTGTATGTTCTACTTCTGATTTCAGTATTGCTGGTCCATCATTGTTGTTTATTGTTGGCTTTTTGTTCCGTTGGTCAACAAACAGTGCTGTCACATAATCTGCCCATCTTGTAAGTACTTCTGTTTTATCAAATATAATTTTTCCGTTTTTATCTTTAATGCAGCCACCACCATTTATAGTATTTTTCTTATTTGTGATCAGCCTTATCTCCTTATGCATTAATTTTGTCTTCTGTTGTATGGACATCTCCTCTATTTCACTGCATTTTGTTTCTAGCCATTGTTTTTTCGCTGTTTTACACATGTTACGTATCTCCTTGTCTATAAATGAGTATTTTGGGGTATTTTTAGTTTTCTTTCTGATATTTTCTCTAATATTTCATCTGTTATCCATGTTTATTTGTTCTTGGTTTTTCTTATTGGTAAATTTTCATTTGATGTTTGAATACTTTTCCTTAGGCTGTCCGATTTATTGTCTATTTTCTCTTCTGGATTGTTCCTTCTGTATTGTTCCTTGCACTCTATCATTAGATGTTCATATCTATTCCTTACATCTACAAGGTATTTTTGTAGTATGTCTGGTTGTTTTAGTGCTAATGCGTCTATCTGTGGTTCTTGAACTCTTCTATGTACTATCTTTTTAAGTTTGACTGGGAATAAATCAATGACCAATCATGTGTGAAGCCAGTGCGCTAACCACTGCGGTCCCCTGTTTTTTCATATAAAACATTATATTCTACAATATAAAACCTCATATTTTACCATATAAAATCTTCTATTTTACCATATAAAACCTTCTATTTTACCATATAAATTCTGTTTTGCAATTATATAAAACATTATACTTTACCATGTAAAACCTTATTTTATACCATATAAAACCTTATATTTTGCCATATAAAACCTTCTATTTTACCATATAAAACCTTCTATTTTACCATAGAAAACCGTATATTTTGCCATAAATTATGTTTTTTAACTATTAAAAACATATTTTACCATATAAAAACCTTAGTCATGTAAAGCTTTCTATTTTGTCATATAAAACATTCATACTAGGTATATATATATATATATATATATAACATTTTATTTCACCATATGAAACCTTTTATTTTACAATATAAAATATTTTTTACCATATAAAACCTTTTCTGTAACCAGATAAGACATTCTAATTTACCTAATAAAAACCTAAGCCATATAAAACCTTCTATTTTGCAATATAAAACATTCTATTTTACCATATAAAACATTCTATTTTACCATATAAAACATTCTATTTTACCAAATAAAAGTTTCTATTTTACGCAGACATTAATTTTCTCACGAAAAGATTCAAGCAATAAATTGTATGTAATAGTACTTGATCCTGTGTAATAATGAACATTACCGTAATAATAAAGAGCTGGAATAAATGTAGCCATACACAATCTAACGTGATAGAGCAATCGCTATAGTATACTGCAGAATGTTAAGTGTTACTCGACTTATTGATTGCACGTGAAAAAGAAAACAGACATCAGACACCATTTGTGTCCAGACAGCTATTATATGAACTAGAAAATCATCGTCATAAATGACTGTTAACTGTCTGGGAAGGATGATAATATTGCAACAAATTGATGAGACATGTCACATAAGTAGCTTCTGGTTTGTCTGATGTTTGACAGTTCTGCCTAGAAGACATTTTCCATTGACACAAAAATCGTAAAAACGTGCGAGAAAGATATTTTTATGAAAATTACGAGGAAATTCATAAACACCATCGCAGCTAAGATATAAGGTTGTTTTCTGGTTAATCTTGCCGACGTAAATGTAGTAGTGGTCGCAAGATTGGCAGAAAAAGACGTTTCTACACCAGTTGTTATATTAATACCCAGTTAAGGCTAGATAATTATCTGATCATCAGCTCGTCCACAATGAACGTTGAAACAAATACCCAGTTAAGGCTAGATAGTTATCTGATTTTTTGTGTGGTGTTGTTCGCCCATCACAAGGGATGATGACCATTTATTACATCCACTTTTGAAATTTGAGTTAGAGTTATGTCCTTGATTATGAGTTCGTAGATGGCTAATGAGCCCTATTTGAGCTGTAATTCTCCTTGGACAGTTCGGGCATGGAATGACGGTTGTAGACGGATCTTGGTCTATCCGTGACTTTCTAGCTCCTCCCAGCTGTTTGTGCTACTGCATTTCTAATTCTCCTCTTTTCACAAGATGATGCGTTTTTTTAAATTATAGAACGCCATGTAGATCTATTTTGTAGAAGGTCTTCCCATGTGTCTTGGTCTATTTAAAAGGATGTCAGTGCGGTCTTTAACGAGTCATTGTAGCGCTTCTTTTATCCACCTTGAGATCGTGTACCTATCTCCAGCTCACCATAGAGAAATATCTTTGGCAGACGATGGTCTGGCATACGCACTAAATTACCTGCCCAACGAATCTGTGTCTGCATCCGGCTAGTGTAAATGCTTGTGATATCAGCTCTATCAAGGACAGTGGTATCTAGAATCTTGTCCTGTCATCTGATGTTCATAAGTTTTCTGAGACAAGTTGTGTGAAAGTGATTGAGTTTTTTCACATGAAGTCTATACACAGTCCATGTTTCACTAGCGTATAACAGCACTGGAAGTACCACTACTCTGTAAACTTTCAGCTTAGTCTGTAGGTTAATGCCATTTTGCGTACAATCTGCCGAAAGTGCTCTTGTCTTGGCGATCCTTGTATACACTTCATCATCAACATTGGCATTTTGTGATAATGTACTACCTAGGTATGTGAATCTATTCACAACTTTCAGTGCTACGCCATTTACCTTTATGACATAGATTTTGCCAAATGCTGGTTGTAACATGACTTCTGTTTTCTCTGTGTTAATAATAATCCCAAAGTTGCTACAGGCTTTGGAGAATCTGTCTATAATACATTGTAGATCTGCCTCACAGTTGGTATTTAGGACACATCAACAAATAGAAGATCCCTGATTGTGTGTGATTTAACTTTGATTGTGTGTGATTTAACACTCTCCGAGGGTGTCCAAAAATGTAATTGAATGATCACGTACTTTCTCTGAGTACCTGCATTACACACTTTGTTGCTCCCACCTCTCTTGACACAATGTTCATATAGGATGTTGCATTTTTACACATTGTATCCCGTCTGCCGCTGTTCAATCTCACTTATCTATGTTCCTTCGGCGTCGAATACGATGCATTGGACAGAAACCAGAACTCTACATTTAGAGCAATGTGATGCTACTGTGTGTAATTCTTGCATGTTAATGAGACATATAGTCATACCCTTTTTATGGTTGCTCTGCGAAGAGTATCTCGTGGGCTTCCTCTTTTTCTTCCTCCATCTCATACCCGTTCTAATGCCTTATCGTGGCAGTCGTTTTTCATCACTTGGCTCAGTAGTGTATGCTGTGCTCCAGGCAGGATGTGGTGATCCAGATAGGATGTGACGATCCAGGCAGGATGTGGTGATCCAGGCAGGATGTGGTGATCCAGGCAGGATGTGGTGATCCAGGCAGGATGTGACGATCCAGGCAGGATGTAGTGATCCAGGCAGGATGTGGTGATCCAGGCAGGATGTGGTGATCCAGGCAGGATGTGGTAATCCAGGCAGGATGTGGCGATCCAGGCAGGATGTGGTGATCCAGGCAGGATGTGGTAATCCTGTGATACCGACGCACTATCCGGAATGCCGTCCTTAGCGTACTATACATGAACACATAAACCGCCCTTACAAATCAATACCTTCGGGACCTAAACTGAGCCCTGGTGGTGCCTCTGTTACACAACTGAGAAAAATATATTCTTTTGTCATAAAGGCTATGGGCTGTCTAGAACTATCTTTACACAACTGAGAAAAATATATGCTTTTGTCATAAAGGCTATGGGCTGTCTAGAACTATCTTTACACAACTGAGAAAAATATATGCTTTTGTCATAAAGGCTATGGGCTGTCTAGAACTATCTTTACACAACTGAGAAAAATATATGCTTTTGTCATAAAGGCTATGGGCTGTCTAGAACTATCTTCTCACAAATAAAGAGATTATTTAATCACTATTATCATTTGACCAAAAACAAAATAGTTTTCTGTGTTGCACTGAGCATGTAAGTGAACTGCGCGACTGCTAACCCTAATCCTAACGAAAAGTATAAATTATATTAGGTAGAGGTAAAGGTATGTCCCAGGACAGCAACCTCCCGTCGTGGATGAATATATAACTCTTCATGTTCTATATTAGAAAATAATATTAGAAAATGAGATGAAATCTAGAATATGAATAGAGAAAAAATCCGTGTCGAAAAATATCAGCCTTTCAGACAACGGCTATAACAGGAATTTATATATCACCGTTTCAATCAATAATAGGATAAAAAGGTGATACATGTATAGGTGCTTTTATGTGCGTAAGTTGCATGGTTGCATTTATGGGCATCAGCTGCATAGGTGCATTTATGTGCACATGTTTGTTGTTACTCTTGTGAACATTTTCATGTGTCCGTCAGATGTTATGTTATTATGAAGTGACACAAGAGAACAAATAGGATGAAACAATTGAAACATAACATTGACACCCCAATTAAAACATAACATTGACACCCCAATTAAAACATAACATTGACACCCCAATTAAAACATAACATTGACACCCCAATTAAAACATAACATTGACACCCCAATTAAAATATAACATTGACACCCCAATTAAAACATAACATTGACACCCCAATTAAAACATAACATTGACACCCCAATTAAAACATAACATTGATACCCCAATTAAAACATAACATTGACACCCCAATTGAAACATAACATTGACACCCCAATTGAAACATAACATTGACACCCCAATTGCAGGGAATAACATTAATAATTATAGCTCGAATATAATACATTTATAATAAATGTATAATTTGTGAACGATAAATAAACCAATAAATATATAATCCGTTGTACAGAAATGTATAAGTGTGTACTATATTATAGTAAACTTATTAAATATGTGCGTGTTTTCTACAATTATATGTGTATTTAATTCGTTTTTTTCCTTACGCCTTTGGTGTCATATGCACAAACAATATACGTGCAATGTGAAAAAATTATACATGCACAATCTCTATAGGTGCGTTTACGTGCACAGACTGTATTGGTGCATTTATGTATGTAATCTGTATAGGTTAATTTATATGTGCGAACAGTACAGGTGAAAATATGTGCCTAAACTGTATAGGTTGATTAAGGTTCATAATTTGAATAGGTGCGTTTATATGCGCAATCTGTATAGATGCGTTTATGTGTGTAATCTGTATAGATGCGTTTTATGTGTGTAAGCTGCGGACATCCATTTACCTGGACGTGTTTAACATTGTGCTTGCAGCAATGATCATGTAGGTGCGGCAGTTGTGTTAGTGTGTGAGTTATTATGTAGGTACGACAGTTGTTATGTTGTGTTAGTGTGTGAGTTATTATGTAGGTACAGCAGTTGTTATGTTGTGTTAGTGTGTGAGTTATTATGTAGGTACGACAGTTGTTATGTTGTGTTAGTGTGTGAGTTATTATGTAGGTACAGCAGTTGTTATGTTGTGTTAGTTGTTATGAGTTATTATGTACGTAAGTGTATGGATTATTATGTAATCGATCGTGTAACCTTCCCCGTAGTCGTGACCTTCGATAACAGTTACCATGTTGTTCCGACAGGCCGACATTGTGCTTGAACTAGTTACAGGTACGACGAGGGTAGGCGGAACAACAAAGAAACCTGTTGCAAGGGCCAGAGTTGTGCCCTGATGTCGACGTCTGTTTTGGCGGCATTAGACTCCATAACACCATTGAGTTGGATGGCTTCTGGAACAGAGGGCGGAGCACTTATGGGAATGCCCCACGTGCTGTGAGGCCAGTTTATAATCAAGAATCAAGAATCGATTGTGTGGGTTATTATGTGTATGAATGTGTAGGTTATGTGTGTGACTGCATGTTATGTTATGTATGTAAGTGTGCACATATAAACATGTTATGTAAGTGTACACTTGTAAACATGTTATGTATGTAAGTGTACACATGTAAACATATGTATATAAGTGTACACATGTTATGTATATAAGTGTACACATTTAAACATAGTACGTATGTAAGTGTACACATGTTATGTATGTAAGTGTACACATGTTATGTATGTAAGTGTACACATGTTATGTATGTAAGTGTACACATGTTATGTATGTAAGTGTACACATGTTATGTATGTAAGTGTACACACGTAAACATGTTTAGATGTGATTTCCTACTCCTACACTTTAAAATGTACAGTTTGTACTTTTTATGACCACACACGATGACATGGACATCATACAACTAACATTCACACTCGATGACATGGACATCATACAACTAACATTCACACTCGATGACATGGACATCATACAACTAACATTCACACTCGATGACATGGACATCATACAGCTAACATTCACACTCGATGACATGGACATCATAGAGCTAACTGCCACACACGATGACATGGACATCATAGAGCTAACTGCCACACACGATGACATGGACATCATACAGCCACCTTTCGCACACGATGACATGGACATCATACAGCTAATTGTCACACACGATGACATGGACATCATACAACTAACATTCACGCACGATGACATGGACATCATACAGCTAGCATTCACACTCGATGACATGGACATCATACAACTAACATTCACACTCGATGACATGGACATCATACAGCTAACATTCACACTCGATGACATGGACATCATAGAGCTAACTGCCACACACGATGACATGGACATCATACAGCCACCTTTCGCACACGATGACATGGACATCATACAGCTAATTGTCACACACGATGACATGGACATCATACAACTAACTGTCACACACGATGACATGGACATTATATAGCCAACTTTCACACACGATGACATGGACATCATACAACCAACATCCACACAATATAACATTTAGATCATACAACCACCTTCCACATACATTGACATCGATATCAGATAACCAATTTCCACACACGATGACATAATCATTATACAATAATATTCTACAGAAGATGAAATGGACATCCTACAACACCTTCTTCCACATTGATCTATTCTATAAAACTAGTAATTGCCTTTGACTAGTTCTCCCGAGAGTAAATTACACAATCAATCTTGAAATCTTTCTCTTTTCCCCCTCGAGAAATGTAGTAGAAAATCACCCTAAGATTCCTTAGATGTGAATGGATTCTCTCTCATTACCAAGTACATCAATGGATTTGGAAGTCTTTTTCAAGAGTATCCACCCTAAGGGCATCTTGAGTGTCACACAAGAGTTAGGTATTTTCCTCGACAAAAAGCTAATGATTTCAGAAATGGAAAATAAACACTTGCTTCTATACACACCCCTGCTAGTACCCACACACTCACACATTATCTCGCATTCACGCGCACTCTATCAATGATAAATTTGGGACACTTGATATCATAGTAGAAGTAACGTAGTAAAACCTCAAATAGTTAAATCCCAGCTTTAATTACGCGAACCATAAACACTACGTAGTTGCCACTACACCTATAAATAAAAATAACCAAAATATCGTAGGTTGTCCGACAAAATGGAAAGTGCTGCAGTAACCGTAAAAGTAAGACAAATAAGAGATAAATGCAAAATAAAGTTACAGGTTACTGTAGATGCCTAACTATATATATATATAATAGTAATAAATAACAATAAAATATAGAACAAAGACAATTATCAATATTTCGGTCCTAATGGGACCTTTCTAATGAAACAAATAACGATTATCGGCCTTTAGAATAGTATAGTATTTTCTGCCATTACGCCTTCTGGGTTCATTACAGCAGCAGGTAAAGAACTTTATATATATAGTTTTGTATGTATGTATGTATATATATATATATATATATATATATATATATATATATATATATATATATATATATATATATATATATATATAACCGGACAGTTCTATTGCTCTTAACCTCCATGGTTATAGGCTCCTCGGAAACTGCATGTAGAAGCACACAATATTGGCACATTTTACAGATTGATCGATTTTCAAGCCTGTAGCAATTTTAGAAAATCGAATTGACCCGCCGTTGTCCAGAAAACATTGACCAATGATGTCTTTGGTTGACCTTTGACCCTCTGACCGAGACACATAATTTGCATTCATAATGTCAACATATGTCGGTAACGACTCATGGAACATTTAATAAATATCGGGTTGTGCTGCATTTCCATAGAAAACATGATGTCTACAACCGTGTCTGATATTTTGTCTGATAATTGATTCAACATAAAAGGTAACATTTCGCATTGGTTTCGGACGGTTATCGCTTAAAATATCATTCTAAGTGTGACTTTGACCTATGACCTCGGTCCGAATATTTATCAATATTTTTTTGGGGGGGGGGGGGGGTGGGGAGGACTAATACCTGTTGAGTGCATTATTTGTTTCGGGAAGACCTAACAGTTACATCTATTGATAGAATTATTTGTTTTCAGACTTTAACGTGTTGCCATCAACTTTTCCAGATGAAATATGGAGCCTGCTATCGTTTCTGCTATTTTGTTTGGTAATTGATTCAATAAAAGATAACATTTTTTATCTGTTTCAGACTCCTAACGCTCATGACCACATTCAAAATTAAGGGCAAAATTAATTAAATTATCATCGCATTGGTCCGTTGCGCCCATTAGAGAATAATGTTCCAAAATATCTTCATAAATATTTCATTGGTGATATGAAACATTGAGCCGAAAATAGGTGTTCCTTAAATCAATCTACACAGCAAGAAGTAATGTTAAGTCTTCAAGAAATCAATCTACACAACAAGAAGTAATATTAAGTCTTCAAGAAATCAATCTACACAACAAGAAGTAATATTAAGTCTTCAAGAAATCAATCTACACAACAAGAAGTAATATTAAGTCTTCAAGAAATCAATCTACACAACAAGAAGTAATATTAAGTCTTCAAGAAATCAATCTACACAACAAGAAGTAATATTAAGTCTTCAAGAAATCAATCTACACAACCAGAAGTAATATTAAGTCTTCAAGAAATCAATCTACACAACAAGAAGTAATATTAAGTCTTCAAGAAATCAATCTACACAACAAGAAGTAATATTAAGTCTTCAAGAAATCAATCTACACAACAAGAAGTAATATTAAGTCTTCAAGAAATCAATCTACACAACAAGAAGTAATATTAAGTCTTCAAGAAATCAATCTACACAACAAGAAGTAATATTAAGTCTTCAAGAAATGCTGCACATACATATTAATGGCATGGCCACTCTTTAATATGCTCTGGAAAGATTTCCTGAAGATTAATTCAACATTGTGATTGATGAAGACAAAAAAACCAATTGCTGAATTTGCACGACTTTCAATCTCCCAGAATGCAAAGAAGTTGCGGTAATAACTGCCGGTAACGAATATGGAAAAAATAGATATTGTTATAGCAAACAAAAGCAATAAACTACAGTTCATGGATGAAATGAATATTTCTTATGCTGCTCTGCAATATCTTTTACTATTTGTATGTGGTGAAGATGGTTATCACTGTAATATACAACATGCTTGAGTGCATTCCAACAAAACAGTGTCTTGTGTGGGCTTTGATGCTTACAGATGTATAGTACGAATCCACTACTGAAATCACCTTATGTTGTACAGAAATCTGTACCGCCAGTTTGCTGTTGGCATGTGTGCAAAAACAGTCAGAAAGGATAAGGTGCATTACATTCCAGATAGCATTACATCTCATCAAATGGAATCGAGATGCTAATCTGATATTCACTTGAGAGGTGCCTTAAGTAACGATGTTGTCACAGCTGATATTGAACAACTTTGCATTCTTCCATCAAGTTTCGTAGGGGGACCACGTTGCATGCATGAAAGGACACAAGATGCGATGACATATATTGACAATTTCGGTAAACCTGACCTAATCATCACATTTGCATGTAACACAAAATGGTAAGAAATAATTGAGGAATTCGACCAATGTTAACATACATATTTGGACAAACATACATTCATAGACATGATCTGTAAACTAGTGTTTTCAGATTAAAATTATTAAAATTAATGGATTTGATCACAAAATACAACATATTTGGTCCCAGTGGTGTTCCATATGTATACAATTAAATGGGACAAAAAAGAGGATTACTTCAGGCTCATATTGTGATTTAGCTGACTAAAAAACATTCCAGTTCATGAAATTAATTCAGTTATTTCAGCTCCAACGATAACATTCAAGTTCATGAAATTAATTCAGTTATTTCAGCTCCAACGATAACATTCCAGTTCATGAAATTGATTCAGTTATCTCAGCTCCAACGATAACATTCCAGTTCATGAAATTGATTCAGTTATTTCAGCTCCAACGATAACATTCCAGTTCATGAAATTAATTCAGTTATTTCAGCTCCAACGATAACATTCCAGTTCATGAAATTAATTCAGTTATTTCAGCTCCAACGATAACATTCCAGTTCATGAAATTAATTCAGTTATTTCAGCTCCAACGATAACATTCCAGTTCATGAAATTAATTCAGTTATCTCAGCTCCAACGATAACATTCAAGTTCATGAAATTAATTCAGTTATCTCAGCTCCAACGATAACATTCCAGTTCATGAAATTAATTCAGTTATTTCAGCTCCAACGATAACATTCCAGTTCATGAAATTAATTCAGTTATTTCAGCTCCAACGATAACATTCCAGTTCATGAAATTAATTCAGTTATTTCAGCTCCAACGATAACAGTCCAGTTCATGAAATTGATTCAGTTATTTCAGCTCCAACGATAACATTCCAGTTCATGAAATTAATTCAGTTATTTCAGCTCCAACGATAACATTCCAGTTCATGAAATTAATTCAGTTATTTCAGCTCCAACGATAACATTCCAGTTCATGAAATTAATTCAGCTATTTCAGCTCCAACGATAACATTCCAGTTCATGAAATTAATTCAGTTATTTCAGCTCCAACGATAACATTCAAGTTCATGAAATTAATTCAGTTATCTCAGCTCCAACGATAACATTCCAGTTCATGAAATTAATTCAGTTATTTCAGCTCCAACGATAACATTCCAGTTCATGAAATTGATTCAGTTATTTCAGCTCCAACGATAACATTCAAGTTCATGAAATTAATTCAGTTATTTCAGCTCCAACAAAACTGTTAATGCTACGAATTTTTATTTTTCCGGCTGAAAAATACGGCTGTGAAACATATGCCCTAAGTAAAACAGCGGCAAAGATGATCAGCGCCTTCGAGATGAAATGTTACAGGAACATACTTAAAATATCATGCAAGGAAATAAAAAGAAACGTAGATATTATAAACACATTGACGATTCCAGAGTGTTGGTTACTGATCACAAAAGCAAAAAGAAAACTATATCTTTATGGTCATATAAAGAGACACAACTGTTTAGAAAAAACAATAATGGAGGGCAGAGCACATGGGAAGAGGAAGAACTGCAGACCAAGAAGACTATGGACTGACGACATTTAAGATAACGTGAATACATCTGTGGAAAATGTAAACAGCATCGCCCCAAACAGAGAAGGGTTCAGTGAGTTCATTGGGAAGACAAGGTTCTGGGTAGTTTACGTCACATGACATGACATCTCAACTGAGTTTCCAAACATAAACACGGAACGTTTTTATATAGTTACAACCCGAATGTGGACCTACACATTTCAAATCACCGTGTATAAAAGATAATAAATCCACCAGGCGCTACCCTAACTCCTTTATTAAAGACACACTGGACAAGATACCCTCCAATCATATCAGAGTCAAACCAGAAGATGGAGGTGTCACATCAATTATAACATTACATGATCTAGATAATAGATGGATTGTACAGTCATGCCAATTTGTTGACAAAAATATACAACGCTCTGATTAATGTTCTTCTTCTTCTACGTTCAGCATCTGTGGTCATGCTATACGGTCAGGTCTGTCGTCAAGACGAAGTCCACTGTATGCTCCAGACCAGAACGGCTGCCCCATAGCTTTTGCCTCGTCTGTATCCTCTGGCCAGGTCTGCTGTCTCTGCTCTTTGTATTTTGGGCAGTCATGAAGTATGTGTTCCGGGGTCTGGGTTCCGGATCCACATAGACATTCATCTGTGTATGAGATTCTCAATCGGTAAAGGTGACCCAACAGTCTGCAGTGGCCTGTTCTAAAGTAAGTATTGTGGTCTGTTGATATCTTTGGAGGAGATGTATTGCATCATGTTCGTATTCGTCTTTGATTAATGTTGAGTATTGTAACTGTGAAATCCAGTATAACATTTGTGCAAGTACGAGTATGTTAACAAAGAATCTGATGCCGCTATGTTTGCTTTGCAGCAACAAATTGAGCATGATGACGTCACTAATTACCAGCAAGGATGCTACATAAGTAGTAATGAAAGTTACTAATTACCAGCAAGGATGCTACATAAGTAGTAATGAAAGTTACTAATTACCAGCAAGGATGCTACATAAGTAATAATGAAAGTTACTAATTACCAGCAAGGATGCTACACAAGTAGTAATGAAAGTTACTAATTACCAGCAAGGATGCTACATAAGTAGTAATGAAAGTTACTAATTACCAGCAAGGATGCTATATAAGTAGTAATGAAAGTTACTAATTACCAGTAAGGATGCTACATAAGTAGTAATGAAAGTTTCTGGCGCAATTTTGGTTTCCAATTGATGAAAGATATCTAACAGTACAGCAACTGGCAAATCATTTAGAAAACGAACAAAGAGAATATTTGAATACTGACACGGCAGCTCAACAAGTTGTGGCTCCTAGAGATACTACTCTAACAGCATTTTTTACATTGTGTCTGGCAGATTTTAGTGCTTAAACTCTAAAATCTGTATTAAAAATTGCCATTCTATTATACTTGTAACAATAACATGTGTTATAGAAGAAACAGAAGTGCCACAGTTGATAAAAACGCATTTATGGGGGGAAAATACGGTAGAATACGGAAAACATGTTGAGTTGCCTTATAGAGAAAATGCCATCTGAGCGGTCTGGTTTAAATTCGGGTTTTTTTCTGTAATAATACATTCTTGATACTTCTATAATATAATATTTATTTACCAATGTTGCATGAACTGATAGACATGCATAACAATACAGGGCCTTCATACTTGGATGAATTTTAATAGTTTTCACTCTTTCAGTGATTTAAAAAGGACAAAAACAAATTCAATGAATAGACGGGGTGCAAAGGGAACGCATTGCTCTATGCGGACCCAGAGTTAGCAGATAACCAAGATCCCAAATGTACCTCCACGCGGTGCACCCTGGAAACAGAAATACAACAGCTCGTGCTGATTCTGACCAAATCATTTGGGGATCGTGTCCGAGAATGTGGAGGTTGCAGATGGAAAGAGATTTGACTGCACAAGAGACAGACAATATCTCCGACACCACCAGCAGCACCACATATAGCGACACTGTCGACATACAGTGAAGCTAGTCAGTCCAGTCCGAACATTGGAGGGGCGGCCAATGTAAAATGCACGTAAAGGTAGATGCATGGCGAGAGACAAATAGATTCATACCGAGTACAATGAAACAATAAAAGGGCGGAACAGCGCTAGAAGGCAGCGCGAACTGCAAATAGAAAATGAAAAGTTCCTAGAAAAGGGGAACTACAAGCTCCGTCAGCTCGAGACGAGCTTCTAGTTACCTGTGTTCCTTACAGGCAGAGACCCAGACCCATTCATTGGCGTTTGGTAAAGCAAGAAGACCTAATCCAACTCTAATGTCGAGCCTTCCTAAACCGAAAATATGCTCGCGAAGAGAAAGGGTTCCGTACTCGATGCGCTCAGGCACAAAAGGGACAACGATTTAGCCCTGGCCCAACTCTACTGTCAGGTTTTCCTACACCGGAAATACACTTGAAGAGAGAAAGGTTTCAGTACCTGATGGGCTCAGGCGCTATTGGGACAAGGACGCTCAGCTCGAGAACGCCTTGCTCTCAAACGCGTGGTGTGAGACTCGAACTTGGACAAGGGGTACACGATGTCGGTGAATGACACCTCGGCTAAGAGGGCGAAAGAGCCAGGGTCCAACTCCTCTGTTGAGTTCTTCCCCTTAAGGAACCAGGCTCACAGATGAGAAACGGTTCAGTACCCAATGGGCACAGGCACAACACGTCCAATTACACGAGGCAAGTTCATAGACAGTGCAACACCTCGTTCGAGTCAGACGAGAGCAAAAATTCGTCTGGGCGAAGAGTCTCCACTACGCGTGCCTGGAGACAGATATAGAGGCTGTCACAGGCTAAGGGTAGCACACCCGAATTGTCAAGGCATGCCGAAATCGGATGTGCTAGGCCTACAAGGCGCATAACGGTGGCACAACGTAATCACGCTCCCAGCGGAAATCGCACGGATATCCGTGATGGTTACAATGGAGCGAACGAAATACAAACAAACAAACAATGAATAGACTACTAAAAATGAGTCTGACTAAACACAGCATTAACAATAGAAATCTAAGCTCCAGTTAACAGGCTTGTCTTCTAAGGCTTGTCCTCTATGGTAGTGAAACATGGGTAACCTATATGCATCAGGAGAGACTATTAAAGAAGTGTTCACATGCGTTGTCTACGTAGAATTCTTGGAGCTGGGTGGCAGAGGAAAGTCACTACTGCCTCAGTATTTTACAGATATGCATGAAATTTTCATACACGTAATGTAAAAATATTTACATTACAATTTAACCAAAAACGCGCAATTTGTCTATATAATGTATGTACAAAAACCCTAAAGGATGTTTGTATTTAAAGAAAATAATGAAACTACGTGACCATTTGATGTGAAATGTAGTATATAACCAAAACTGTTTGTGTCTAGATTTGAACGCTGCGCAAGATTTTAACGTAAATTTGAGTCAAATTGGTCGATCTAAGTCATTGGAGGACTTGTCATTTTCTGTGCATGGGCGTTTTAGCATCTAACTAAAAGTTTGTATTTATTGAAAATGACCGTGAAAATACTATTCTTACCGCTTCAGAATATTGCTGTGAAAGTTTATAAATATTTTTGTCAGGAGTCTGAACCCGGACAACTGTATTACTCTATTAATAATTCGATAAAGAGAGTGTTGAACATTTTGAACTAAAATACACGTTGAATGAATAGATGGATTAAAGATAGAAAGAACAAATTTCTAAGTGAAGGAAGAAAGGTAGGTAGGAGGACTATTTTAGTTAATTTTGACAAAGATCTTATTAGAAAAGTAAAGTAGTTGCAGAATGTTTGATTTGATAGTAAAGGAAACATTTTAAAAAATGAAGTTGTGGCTCAAAAAAAGAATAACGAAATTTATGTATCAAAAACCACACTGTGGAGAGCTGTAAGAGGAGCAGGATTAACTTTGCGAAAATAGTAGGAGGAAAAAAAACATGATTTGTGAGCAACCATGTATCGTAGCCCACAGAAACAAGTGTGTACGTGAAGTCAGACAGATGCGTACAGATGGTTATGTTGCTGTGTATTTCGATGATACATGGATCAACGCACACCATATAACCGAAATCGTCTTGTAGTCTTCTGATGGAGCAATCAAGAAATATGTGCCTTGCAGAGCATGACAGCGTTTTATAATTGCACACACTCGTAGCAGAAGCAGTGATTTATTGACAAATGCGGTACTAGTTTCTACTTCCATGTCAACCGACAATAGGGATTACCATTCAGAAATGAACAGCCTTATATTCCGAAATTGGATTGAGTAAACTGTTCTTTCAGTATTAGATAGACGGTCTTGTCTCGTAATGGACAATGCATCTTATCATAACGCAATGTCACAGGAGGATAAAGTACCATCATCATCTAGTGCTAAGACACAATTAAAACACGGCTCACAAACAACAACATAACCAAATAATGAAATGTCTCTGAAACCAGAGCTGCTATCACTTGTTAAGCAGACGCAAGGGGGGACATTTCATATCGATAAGCTACTACATTAATATGGTCACATGTGTTTAAGATTGCCATCGTATCTCTCCCATTTGAACCCAATAGAACTTATTTCGGCAAAAATCAAAGGTAATATCGGTGAGGAAAATCAAACCTTCAAGTTAAGCAATTTTAAAGAACATGCATATGTTGCCATGTCAAATATAGATAAAGATTATTGGATTAAATGTGAGGAACATGTTTTAGAAGAAGAAGAGGAATATTGGAAAATGATAGCTTGTTGTTTATTCGTCTAATATATTCTAGGAATGAAGGCATATTTCGACCAAACATTATATTCCAGGAATGAAGACATATTTCTACCAAACATTATATTACAGGAATGAAGACAGATCACTACCAAACATTATGTTCCAGGAATGAGACAGATCACTACCAAACATTATATTCCAGGAATGAAGACAGATCACTACCAAACATTATATTCCAGGAATGAAGACAGATCACTACCAAACATTATATTCCAGGAATGAAGACAGATCACTACCAAACATTATATTCCAGGAATGAAGACAGATTTCTACGAAACATTATATTCAAGGAATGAAGACACTACTTAATATAATGCTAAGGCTTTAAATTCCAATGAACCGTCTTACTTAACACATATTTATTCTTTAGTGTTTGTATTTATTGATTCATTCATTTTCCTTTTGCGCTGAAGTTAGTGCATAGGGCAGAGGTCAGATCTCTCCAATTCTGTCTGTTCAAAGCTATTCTGTGCAGTTCTTGAATAGTATGAATATTGGTTGTTTTACTTTCTCTAAGTATTGTTCTTCTGAGTGTTTCTTTTGGTCTACCCCTAGCTCTTTTGCCTGTATGTACCCATTCAAGAGATTGGTGGTGTATTCTGTTGGTGTCTGCGGGTAGGACATGTCCGGTGTAGGACCAACGGCGTTTTCTGATAACATCTGTGATGAAATTTTGATGTGTCTCTTCTCTGATTTTATCATTCGATTTGAATTCACTCCAATGGGTGTTAGTTATCCTACGAAGACATTTGTTCTCAAAACTCAGTAATTTCTTTTCTGAAGATAAAGAGCTTTTCTAGCTCTCACATCCATATGATAGCACCGGAATAACGAAGGAATTAAATAAGCGCATTTTCGTGCGTATGCTGATTGACTTTGACTTCCAGATATTAGACAGTCTGTTAAATGCACTTGATGCTAGGGCAATGCGAGTTGTAATTTCTGGCATGACATCACCGTCGAGTGTTAATTTGCTTCCTAGGTAGGAGAATTTCGGTACTTTTTCAAGTTGTTGTCCATTTAAAGTAATTTCGTTAGGTGAATTAGTGAAGTCCATAATTTTTGTTTTTGATGAATTGATGTGGAGACCTATTTGTCCTGCAATGAGTTTTAATCTATCAGTTTTTGTTTGTGCATCTTGATGGTTTTCACTCAATAGTGCAAGATCATCGGCAAAATCCAGGTCTTCTAATGTTGTTTTATTTATCCATTTGATTCCTAAATTTGTTTAGGATGTGCTTTTTCTCATAGCCCAGTCAATTGCGATATTGAATAGTAATTGTGACATAGGGCAGCCTTGTTTAACACCAGTAATCACAGGGAACCATTCTGAATTGCATTTTTCTGTTTTAACACAGCATTTTGAGTTGGTATAGAATGATTTTATCACATTTATATATTTATTTTGGAATCCATATATTTTTACAATTTCCCAAAGCGATGGTCGATGGATGCTGTCGAAGGCTTTTTGAAAATCAACGAAGTTTATTATGAGATTAGATCTAAATTCTAGACATTCTTCTATTATTGTTCTAAGAGTGAATATATGGTCAAGGCAGGAACGACCTGGTCTAAAGCCTAACTGCTCTTCTCTAAGTCTTTTGTCTAAGGATGACTTTAATCTTGCAAGCATCATATTACAAAGAATTTTGCCAGGTACAGATAGCAGTGTGATTCCCCTCCAGTTATTACAATTTGTTAGGTCTCCTTTTTTTGGTAATTTGATAATGATGCCATTTTTCCATTGTTGGGGTGGGCATTCGTTTTTCCAAATCATATTGAAAATATTCAGTAAAAATGACAAGGTATTATCATTTGCTGCTTTTAACATTTCACTTGTGATGTCATCTTGACCTGCTGCTTTATTGTTTTTTTAAATTTCATAATGGTTTGTTTTACCTCTTCAAGGGTGAAATTTTCTATCGAAGCTTCTAGTGGTGGCATTGTCTCCTTTTTCTCTAGATTTGGAGTAGATTGGGGTGGTGGTCTGTTAAGAAGATCTTGGAAATGTTCGTCCCATCTTTGCTTTTGTTGTTCAGTTGTTGTTAGAACTTTTCCATTTTTGTCTTTAATAGATGCGTTTGGGATAAGTGGCTGATTGCACAGTTGTTTGGTTATATGGTGTAGTATCTTGCTGTTGTTGTGTTGTGAGGCTGATTCAGCTTCCAATGATAAGTTGTTTATATAATTCTTCCTGTCCTTCCTAGCGCTTGCTTTAACTTCTTTGTCTAAAAGTGTGTATGTGAGTCTGTTTAGTTCCTCGTCTTGAGTGGTTTTTGCAGAAAGTATTTTTTGCTTCATCTCTTTACGGTTTTGGATTTTTGACCAAGTGTTCTCGCTTATTCATTTCTTCTTATTGTTTTGTATGAGACCGGCTGTATCCAAAGCCGCATTTATTGCAGTATTTCTAAAATTCTCGCATTTCGTTTCTATGGACGTTATGGGATTTACTATTTCATTTAGATTTGTATTTATACTTTATCGTATTTATATTTTATCCTATTTTTAAGTAACGAACACAGAAGGAAACGTTTTACAGTGATGTCATCTTCAAGTCGAATTAATTATAAATATGTACACTTCAACTAACGCTCGAATTAAACACTTCAACTAACACTCGAATTAAACACTTCAACTAACACTCGAATTAAACACTTCAACTAACACTCGAATTAAACACTTCAACTAACACTCGAATTAAACACTTCAACTAACACTCGAATTAAACACTTCAACTAACACTCGAATTAAACACTTCAACTAACACTCGAATTAAACACTTCAACTAACACTCGAATTAAACACTTCAACTAACGCTCGAATTAAACACTTCAACTAACACTCGAATTAAACACTTTGTGTCTCTCCTACTTGAGGTAATGGATTTGTCTCGTAGTTTTCTTCCATTTTGTATAGAAATCTCTGGATTTTACTCCATCTCCAGTCTAGAGTGTGATGATCTAAGAATCTTGTCATGTTCACAATATTTCCCACATCATCTTAACACGACAGTTTTGTCTTCGTTATTTGTTTCTAATTATTTGTTTGTACTGTATTTTATTTATCGTTTTTGTCTTCAAGTAATCGACCATTTGCCCACATTATTGTTCAATGAACGGGGGACTGTAGTAAAACTGTTTCCACACATGGTTAAAAAACGCAAGGAATACTCCTTGCATCCACAACAATGGATTATATGCATTTTTACATTGAGAAAAACGCTGTAACGAAGTTTCGACCTAAAGGTCTTATGACGATAGGGGTAAAACAAACACAAGTGACTGGTATTAATATTCTTCTTCTTCTTCTGCGTTCGTTCTCATACTCCTGCAGATTAGTAGGATGTTTTCGGGAGAACGGAATGCGTTGTGTCATAGATTACAGCATTGCCACGAAATCTGCACCTTTCGGCCTGACACATCCGACTTCAGCATGGATTTGTGTCACTGACCCTATATGGGATGGGATAGCCAATTCCATCCCATAACCTCCTTAGTCACCTTTTACGACATGCTTGAAAGGCAAAAAGTTTTGCTATCATTTGCTCCCCTTTCGGGCCATGACAACACACGGGCGTGGTATTAATATGGAAACTTATAAGACCGTATGTTCATTTCCCAATAAACCAACTACAATTATATTTGTGCTCAGCTTCTTTTGCGTGTTATATTCACTGAACGACGACAGATGACCTGAGGCACGTCTGTAAAAAGAAACTGTACTTAAACTGTCACACTTCTATGACTGATAACATGCAGATTGTTTTATAGAAATGTTGCTGTTTATGCAGTGAATAATTATGTACACAATTGTTATTATTATGTGCACAACTATATGCACAATTATTGTGTACAAAATTATTGTTTATACAGTCGTCAGGTAGCAACCATTATGCTGTACATTGCATGTCATTAGTTAGTTAGTTAGTTGGTTAGTT